>JANSVB020000241.1:25218-41778 GCA_025504935.2 Erythroxylum haughtii
CTGTTTTTTCTTTTTTGTGTTTTGTGGGAATCGATCGCACAGCCAAAAGGTTGTCAGGCTTGTGTTCTACCGCCTAAACTAGCCCATGCATGCTAATGCTCGAGCTCAGAATATATATTATCATCTTTATACGCCAAGCACGATAGCTGTATGATTTTGGGTTAAGTTATTTGGACTTAATTTAACAGTGGACCCATATTTCATTATATATAAAATATATAAAATCTTCCACTATTATATAATATTATTACAGACTAAGGTTATAATTTCGTCATAATTAATTAAAGTCAAAATTTGAGATGTTGCCAAAGTAACCTCTATAGGGTAAAATTTATTAATTTGGAATGAGAATGCATGTTTCTTCTATGTGGAATAATTGGCCCTTCTATGTGGAATAATTGGCCCAAAGGAAAATTGGCTAGATGATTGGTAATTTAATTTCATATCTATGCAAAATAACCAGCCCAAATGAAGGTTATTTTGGCCAAACAGTAAGTAAATTTTTATAACATCACTGCGAAATAATCGGCCCAAAGGAAGGTTATTTTGGCACGATGAGTAGTATTAAATTATGTGAAGCATTTGACATAATATGCTGACAATGTATCGATCCAAAGAAAGGCACATTGTTAGGTTGTTTTAGTTTCAACATTCTTACTACAACCAAGAGTACCACTTATAAATTATTATTTTTGTCCAAAGACCGAATAATAATGTTGTGATAGGTATCTTATAATCGCCCCCTTTATAAATTTTTCTGTTTTGACTTCTTAACTTCTTGACTAATCGTGAGCATTTTATTTTGTTTTCTTTTTTAAAGTGTCATCAATTTCTGCCAATAAGAACAATATTCTCGTGCTTAATGGCACAAACTTTAAGAAATGGAATGAGCACATAATGATTATGCTTAGCTGTCTGGGGTTGTCCAATTGAGGCTAGGCCTTATAAGCCGAATGAAAAGAAATTGGACTTAAGAACTATTAGTTGCTACTTTGTAGGTCACCTGAAAAAATTAAGGGATTTCAAGTTCTATAATCCCTCAACTGAATCCTTTTTAGAAACAGGGAATGCCAATTTTGTTGAGGATGTTGATTACAATGGAAGTAATCAAAATAAAGATATCATGTTTGTAAATTAGGATAATGTTGAAAACACAATTTTACCTGTCATACCTCCTACTGTTGATCAGGAAACATTGCCTATTCAAGGCAATGAAAATCAACAACCTCAATTAAAAGTACCTATTAGGAGATCCACTAGAGAACGGAGAAGTGCGATATCAGATGACTACATTGTATATCTTAATGAACATAAATTTGACGTTGGGGTGGAGGATGATCCGACATTTTTAAGTCAAGTCAAATCATGTTCAACCTCTGCTAAGTGGATTGAATCCATGAAGGAGGAGATGAAGTCAATGGCATACAATCGCGTTTGGGATCTTGTCGAGTTGCCTAAAGGAGCGAAACCGATTGGTTGCAAATGGATATTTAAAACCAGAAGGGACTCGTGTGGTAACTTTGAAAGATATAAGTCATGCTTAATCGCCAAAGGCTTTACTCAGAAAGAAGGTATTGATTATAAAGAGACATTTTCTCCACTTTCAACAAAGAACTCTTTTAGAATCATCATGGCACTTATAGCTTATTGTGATCTCGAGCTACATCAAATAGACGTAAAGACAACGTTTTTTAATGGAGATATTTATGAAACAATATATATGGTGCAACCAGAGAACTTTGAATCCAATGATTCAAAGCATCTTGTTTTTATACTTAAGAAGTCCATTTATGGTTTAAAGCAGACATCCCGTTAATGGTATCGGAAATTTGATTAAGTGATAACCTCGTTTGGTTTTAAGGAAAACATCGTTGATCAGTGGATATATATCAAGTTCAATGGGAGCAAATTTATTATCCTGGTGCTATATGTAGATGATATTCTACTGGCAAGTAGTGATATGGGTCTATTGCATGAAACCAAAAAATTTCTATCGAAGAATTTTGCAATGAAATATCTTGGTACTGCATCTTTTGTCTTGGGTATACAGATCTATCGGGATCGTAAAGAAGGTATACTTGGTTTATCTCAAAAGTCCTATATTAATAAGGTGCTAAGCTAATATGGCATGCAGAATTGTGCACTGGGATACACTCCTGTTTCAAAAGGTGATAAGTTTAGTTTACTCCAATGTCCTAAATTGGACACGCATAAAGATGAGATGGATAAAATCCCTTATGCTTCGATTGTAGAGAGTCTCATATATGTACAAGTATGTACTCGTTCGAATATAGCGTTCATAACAGGGATGTTGGGTAGATATTTGGGTAACCCGGGAATGGATCACTGAAAAACAACAAACAGGTTATGAGGTATTTACAGAGAACAAACGACTATATGCTAACATACAGACGATTAGAGCGATTAGAAGTCGTTGGATACACCGACTCGGATCACGCTAGATGCTTAGAGAGCAAAAGATCCACCTCAAGTTATGTTTTCATGATGGGTGGAGGAGTTGTTTCATGGAAAGGTGAAAAATAGAAACTTGTAGCTTCTTCTACCATGGAGGCAGAATATATAGCCTGCTATGAAGCATCGTGTCATGGAATATGGTGCAAAACTTTATCACTGGACTGCAAATGGTTGATGATATAAAAAGACCATTAAAGATTTATTGTTATAATCAAGCTGTTGTACTGTATTCAAATAACAGTCGAAGTTTGTCGAAATCAAAGCTTATTGACATCAAATATTTGGTTGTGAAAGAAAAGGTTTAGAATCTTCAAGTATCTATAGAACATATTGGTACAAACTCCAATATCGCAGACCCACTCACCAAAGGGTTGCCACCTTTAGTGTTTCGTATACATGTGGCCAATATAGGTGTAGTAAGTCTGTCAGACATGTCACTTTAGTGGGAGTTAATCGTTTACTTCTATGTATGCTCTTTGACATATAAAATTTATGTTTTAGGGTTTAAGTTTCTAAGGTCTGAAGTTATCTTTCTATACATATTTGTTTATGAAATCTAATGAAAATATGAACATATGGAATTTGCTTTCTCTTGCGGTATTGCATAAGGCTAGAAAGTGTTTTGAAACTCTCCGAGTCACAAGTTTGGGACCGGTTAGAAATAGACATGATTATGATCACATCACATGTAATTTCCATACTACGCATCCATACTTGATCTATGTCATTGATTCTGCTGGTTTTGTGACAATTGTTTGGTTTAGTCTCACAATTAGATGAAAAAAGCCACTTTGATCCTACACTAGTAAAATTGATGGACCATATTGTTTTGATATATTTCTGGAATAAGATAGCAAGTTTGCGCGCACAAAAGTTTCCTCTATGTACATTATCTGGAAACACAAATAGTCTAAGTGGGAGACTGTTAGAATTTTATAGGTCACATGTATATGTTTACGTAGATTTCTATCTCGAATATATGCCTAATAAAATGTGATCTAATTTGGTAAATTAATTGAGCATACAGAAATATGAATTAAGTAATAGTATGAGCTTGATGTGTGGAAGCCCGTTATGAGTTATTATGGTTAATGAACCTTAAAGTTATACAGACTATAAAAAGGGTTGTGGTCTCTCACCAAGTCAAAAACATTTTCTTGACATTCCTTTCAAAAGATTTTGTCAGTTTTCTTTGTTCCATAAGGAGAATTCATTGGTTTAGAAGAACACAAATTCATCAAGTTTTGTTGTTTTGCTTCCAATGTACACAGGATCAAAGTTAGTGTTCTTATTTGCACAAATATATTATTATTTATTCAATCTGCGTGTGATTCTGATTGATTGAGTGTTTAGAAATTTGATTATAATAATTATAAGGCTAAATTTCTAACATAATGAACTGATGTATTTTCTTAATAATTGAATTAAGATATAATACAAAATATTATAGGAGTCACTTAAATGTTAAGATTAAAATTAAAGTGAAAAGGTTTTTGAAGTACTTTATAACTTACATTAAGTAGACGTAAAATACTATGATTAACAAAAGTTTTCTCTAAATATAATTATATGATGTAATTTCAATAAATTTATGGACAACAAACATAGTTTTCACTCAAAGTTACAGTTGTTTGTTCTTATCTAGTTTATCTATCTTTAGGTGATCCCATTTTTATTTCCATTCGATATTATCTTAGTCTGAGGTCTGAAGCCAAACACAGTTCCATGCTCTTGCCGTCGTTGGGGGAAGTTGTTGAGTCCTAGTCAGGCATGTGTGGAGCGAGTTACATCACGTGCAAGCATTTCGAAACGTACCTCGGTCGTAGCCTCCCGTTTCCGTGACGGACGAATCAAGATCTTCCACGCTACAAACCGATTTACAGCAAAACTGCGTACGGTTGTTCAAAAGCTTTCTGCCACACGGTCAAGCTAGCGAGAGCCTTCCATGTTCCATCATCGTCATCCCACTCCTTTCGCGTTTGC
This sequence comes from Erythroxylum haughtii, assembly GCA_025504935.2. Classification (NCBI taxonomy): domain Eukaryota; kingdom Viridiplantae; phylum Streptophyta; class Magnoliopsida; order Malpighiales; family Erythroxylaceae; genus Erythroxylum; species Erythroxylum haughtii. Next base: position 29,677 of record JANSVB020000241.1, read on the forward strand.
TCTTCAACTCAAATCTCACCATCTCCCAAATTAAAATTTTGATTAGTTTTCTCTTAAATATTTCCATAAAATGCTGGACAGAGCCAACAGCAACTGATCTGAGGATCGAGAAAAACAGCGACAATGGCCAATTGGATCTCCTCCAAGCTCAAAGTCGCCGAGACCTTCTTTGAACAGGCATATTTTTTTGTTCTGTCTTAAATTTTCTTTATTTTTATTTTTCCTTCAAAAAAGATCCTGTTTTGAATTATGATGTGAAAATTATGGTGGTTAATCAGATCGATCAACAAGCGGCGGAATCGTTGAAGAAGAATGAGGCTTTGCGATCAGAAGACCAGAGATTCCATGTCCCACAGAAAACTGGAGCCAGCGTGTCTCTAAAAGACCAGTTAAAGAAGAAGACAACAATCTACGACACCGACGGCTACAACAACAATGATACTGGATACTTGGGAAAATTGAAGATTGATCCTGGTATCAGCAATGTGGCTAATGGTATTTTTAATAATAGTAGTAGTAGAGTTAATAATGTTGAGAAGGAGGCTTCAAGTAGTCCGCAGCCTAAAGGTAAGCCAACTACACTAAGTGATAGTGATTGGACTGAACTGCTTAGCACCCCTAGTAATAACCCTTCGGCGATGTCTACTCGTAGTAACAGTAGTAGCAGTAGTAATGGGGCTTCTATGATTCGTGGTTTAAAGAATGGTGGGAGGATTGTGAGTTCTGGATCGAATTTGTCAATGCTAGATAGGAACAAGAAGAATAATAAACTACCTGATGGTAGGGTTAAGTCTAAGAAGAAGCCTGACATCACATCCCGGACTAAATTGAATGGGAAACCATTTGATGGAGATGAATCTAGATTATCTGCTAGGTCTTCCGGTGTTGAACTGCAGAGTAGTGGTAAGGTTTCTTATGAGAAAGGGTTGGAACGTAAGGATGTGGAGGCAGGCAGCACAATAGTTAAATTGACAAGTAACGATGGAAATGGAGTGAATGGTGAATCTCAGGATGTCATTGAGTTGGACAGTTTGCGAGCAACAAGCCAAAATGATCAGTCCTCGGAATTTTTAGAGAAAGTATCTGATGGGAGGAAGGCAGTGGCTGATGTTTATCATCAGTTAACAAGTACAGTGAAAGGGAAACGTGGCACTAGTGTTGTACCTAGAAGTACAGTCTCTGATAATCCGAAACAAGCTTCCTTTTCAGCAAGCGATGAGGGTTCTGATTCAGGTAGTGATTCAGGTTCAACATCTGACTCTGAGAGTGAAGGAGAACGAGAGAGGAGGGAGAAGATTTTGGCTGAGAGAGCCGCTGCTAAAGCAGTGGAGGCCATCAAAGAGCGGGAGAATATGGTTGCCAGATTGGAAGGGGAGAAGCAAAGCTTGGAGAAGATACTTGAGGAAAGAGCTAAACAACAAGTACAAGAGGTGAAGTTATAAATAAAGCTTTTACCTCTAGTGTGACATGTGTTATTTTATTTTCGGCTGATTTATGGCTGCTGTACATTCATATTTCCCTGTTCTGAGAACTAGTGTCATTCACCAATTTAGATTACATGCCTTAATTTTAGGTCACGAATATCTTTCTTGAGGATTTAAATTCAGTATACAATCTATTCTCCGTGGCAGTCCTCACTTCTCAGGATTTAAAGTACTATCACAGTTGGAAACTGCAATTTTAGCTGTTCTTGATGTTTGAGGAGCATTATTCATGTTGTATTGGTTCTCCGATGATCTATTTTTCCAAACTTTCCTTGATTTGCTGACATTTTATATGGTTAATATTGCCTGTCTCAGGCTTCACAGCTGCAGATGACCACGATGGAAACAATGGAAGCTGTTGAATTAGAAAAGCAGAAACATAATAACACCAGAATGGAGGCCCTTTCACGTTTGGCTAAAGTTGAGGTATACTGTCTTGTGAATGAGGATTCTTAAGATGTTCTTTTCACTGACCTACGGTCTATCGTTCAGGAATCAGGACTATAGCAGTTGAAAACAGCTGACAAAGATGTTGAACCAGATAGTGTATAATCTTTGAATTTAGTTACTTATAAACACTGATGTGATTGCAGGCTGTGAATGCCGATCTTGCTAGATCTCTTGCTACTGCACAGAAGAATCTTGAATTAGAGGTATGGAGAAAGTGCATGTAAGGCTTGATTGATCTGCCTACCCATGTTTGTTGCATTGATTATGTTTGAGAGAGCATTGAAATGTACTTGAGATTTTTTTTATGTAAAATAATTGAGTATACGAAACTGCTTCAGAAGGTTATAAAAGAACTTTCAGCTAGTTATATTCATCAATATTCTTCCCTCCCTAAAAGCACTAGTATACCTTATGTTCTAGAAGATACAGCTAAAGGTGCTGTTTGGTGTACATCTGAAAAGAACAGACACAGAGAAGAAAATGAAAAGGACTATTAGATATTGAAGTCAACTTTTGCTTTATTCTGGGGTAATTTTGGGAGAGTTGGGGGAGTGGGAAAGAGAGGAGTGGGTGTGAAGGGATTATTCTTTGATAAACATTGGTTGTGAGAACCACAGAATGTTGTTCCATAGTGCTTCAGATAAAAATAATAATAGTAATATTTCTAGCTGCTATGTTGAAATTAGATGAAACTGATTGGAGTTTGATTAGGCTATGTCTTTTATATCATCATCAACATACTAACCTGATTTTTTTTTCTGGAATAGAAAATATACTGTTATCACTTGGGCGTTGATATTTTTGAGCTGTCCTTACTCTGACAAGCTTACTTGCTTGCTTGCAAGTTTACTAACTGTTTCATCTTTACTGACCAGATGAATCAAGTTGCTGAACTACGACAACAGCTTGAATTAAAAGAAGTGGTCCTTGAAGGTGTGCTATATTGGATTTTACTTTTTAAACTAATGTAGAGACAATCTTTTCTTCTTCTTTTTTTTTTGCTTTCTATCTATAGCATACTATTGTGCAAGCATTTCCAGGTAGAATTGATTGTGCTATATATTTTTAGTTGCAGTAGTACTAGAGCAACCAATTGAACTGATATGTGAGATGAAACTTGAGAATACAAGAAACAAGAATCAAATTTCCAAAGTTGAACAGAGGTGATTTTAACAATTATAGGAGTTGGTTCTCTTTTGGAAATTTTATATTTTCTTTTGCACCTTTTGTTTCAATGAAGGAGGTTTTCTTATTAATTGGTCAAATTTTTTGCATGTCAAGCTTGGTTTCTTATGCTATGCTTTTGTAAAATGGATGATATATAGAGGGAAGGGTAGATGTGTCTAGTGAAAATACATTTACCTTATCGAGTTTCAAACTTATATAGTCACTGTGGTCTACTTTTATCTTTTGCAATCATGAATCTGAAGAGAAGAATTTGTAAAAGAACCTAAATATTTATCATTTATTCCTAATATTTTATGAGTGCAACTTATGCAATCTACCTAAGTAAATTCCAATTATAAATGAATTTTAGCATTCATTGAATCGGTTTATTATACTAACTTCGGATGATAGATGAGAGGGTATTATATCTTTTGTTTTGTTCCAAATTTGTTTATGCATTACCTAAGCTTCTTTTCATTGTAGAACTAAGGAGGAGAATCTCGAAGACACATTTTTCTGGAACTTACCTGAATCAAGTGGGTAAAATTTTGCAGTTATAATCTCTGTCTATTAGCTGGGATCTAGAGGGCATTGCAGTGCTTTCATGGTGCTGCATAAAACTTGGCCCGTTTTTAACCTTTTTTTTCCTGAAAACTTTTTAGTTGGCGGCTTCTAAAGGAGCTGAACTTGAACGTGAAGCACTTGAAGCAGAGTATTCTTGCCTAATGGATAAAATTACAAAATTGGAGGATCAGGTTAAGCTCAAATGGTTTGACGCTACATTCCTCAATTTAGAGTTGCTCCATATGTGTGCACCATTGATATGACACCCTAGTCTTCTTTTAATGCTTGTGGACAGCATTATGCTATGTTTTATAACTCAATTTCCTAAAACTAGAGCTTTTGTTTAGATTTTAGTTTGTTTTTTCGCTTTGAAGTTCTTGCTGAGAGTTAATGCAGATATATAAAATAACGCAGTTTAACTTGCAATCCCTATTATGAATAGTTCAACTTGTTAACACCTTTATTTTCTGCGGACAAAGCTAATGTATGAGCTTTAGGAGAGGCTTTGCTATCCCAATGCAAAGATCATTTTTGTTAGTGTCAAGCCAAGCGCAACATTAAGGAAATTGTTCTTCACTAGTGGCAGTAGATGATTGTGAAAGCCAAGATTGACAAATACTTAGTGGTTCATGCTGCTAGTTTTTATATCTAGAGCGGATCATTCTATTTATGTTTGTTTCCTTCATTTGGTCACTTAAATTTACAAATTTAATTCTGTTGTATTGTACTCCAGGCAAAGAAGCTGGAAGTGAATATTGAAATGACAAGAAAGGAGATGGAGGATCCAACAGAAGTAGAAATTGAACTCAAGAGAAGGCTAAATCAGTTGACTGATCATCTAATTCAGAAACAGGCCCAGGTTTTTATGTTAAACATTCTTCTTAGTAACATCTACCTTTAAGGGTTGGCATCTAGTACCTTTGAAGTAGTGTTGGCTTTGAAGATTCAGTTAACAGCTAGTCCCTTTCCTGTCCCCAAGATAGGAGGTTGTGAATTTCGTTTAGATATTTTTCAAGAATGCAATCACACGAGCATGCAAGCTTCAGTGTTTGCCCACTGAGAAAACGAAGCGGGAAGATGAAATTTTATACTGGTTGATATATGATATATTTGCAACTACAGTGAACAAAAAGGATTGGTCACTGCAATTTATTCCATGAATTTATCTTGCTACATCTTTGGGATTCATATTCTATTCAGACCATACTATGAGGAACTATCTTCATTTTCTTGTAATAATTCATATACCTTATTTTGTTCAAAGATTTCAAAAGCTGCGCACTTGATTGCTTTTCATGTTAATGTCCAGAAAAACAGTGTTTCACTTGTTGTTCTCATTGACAGGAAAAGATTACAAAACTTCAACCTTTATATTAAAGGATCAACAAGGGTTTGAGACTAATGATTAATTTACGATTCATTTTGTTGCAGAGCTGTGATTGAGATTTATGTTGGTGTGGTTTACTTACTTATTCACAATTGTTCTGCTATATATATGTTCATACTAACAGCTTAAATCTGCATATTTAACCAGGTTGAGGCTCTGTCCTCCGAGAAGGCAACTCTTCTCTTTAGAATTGAGGTATACTCTTACCGAAGTATCAATATTATTACCATTGGCGACAAAAGATGGCCAATTGATTTTTGTCATTGCATTTCTTTTCATGACGGTTTTGCAGGCAGTTTCAAGGTTGCTGGAAGAAAATAAGTCAATGATGAGCTCGAAAGATATAGAATCAGGAACAAGGGACTTGTCTGAATCAAAGTTGAGGCCATTATTTGAAGAAAAAATACGCACAGGAAAGAAACAGCTGGGATCTTTGCTTCTGCAGTTAGATGCAATATTTTTGGCCGGGGCAGTGTTTTTAAGGAGAAATCCTGCTGCAAAATTATGGTCTTTGGTTTATCTTGTATGCCTTCACTTTTGGGTCATTTATATTCTTACGTCACGTTCACAAGCATCGAATGAGTTTAAATCTGGTGCTGTGGTTTCCTTGGAGAACATCAATAACACTGCAGGCTTGTAATTCGTTTTTTTTTTTTTTCGTCTCGTCTTTCTTAATTTGACACATCTCCAGGGTCTCCTAGTCAACAGTAGTAAATTGTAACTATCTTCTTATGCAGAAAAGTTGTACGTAAATGCAAATTTTTCTTTCCCCCAATCAAAATCTCTCGCTTTTTTGTCTGTACTTCATGTGGAAGATGCCTGATTGCCAGATTAAATAAGGATGCCATTACTTGAACACAAGACCACTACTTTATTTCATCAATTGAAAAGATAAACGGTACAATTGTGATAAAACTTAAATCTCATCTTATTCACGGCAGAAGCATAAACAAAGATCAGAAGCAATCAGGACGGTTTTGTCACATCTTGTGCAGAGTGAACTATCAACTCCAAAGTCTCAAGTTATAATTCTTCAGTCGGTCCCGGACTTCTTACCAGCTCGTCTATACCTTGCACAAAATGGATGTCTGTTTTAGAACTAAGCCATACAAAAGGCAGAATCTACTAGTGAAAATTAAATCCAAAATTTGCGGAATCTAGCTTGCCTGTCCTATTTAGATCGAAGCCACAAAAAAAAGGGAGAATCTGGTAATAAAAATAAGCAAATATGGTAATAAAATGAACTCCAAAATTGAGGACAAGACCAATGATGCATGAAATACCTCAAGAGTTCAAAACCTAAGCAATCAACTTTCAGGTAGCTCAAGTAGGCTGTGCACATGACACAGCAATCATTAGAAAGCATAAAACTTGTGCATAAGATGCTGAACACAAAGCAACCTTAACAATTTTGAGATGGTGCATCAATTTTGGTGGCAATTTTATTCAAGCTTAAAAGGAATTTTCAAGCATTTCCTGTAAATTGGATGGCAGAAATAGTTTTCAGAAAGCGACCAAGCTGCTAATAGCAGGCCTAACAAAGAGCCGATTATACAAAAGAAACAACAATATTTAGTAAAAATTCCATTAACATGAGATCTGAGGAGGTCTAATAATACACAGTTTTATTCTTAACTAATAGAGAAGTTGTTTTCAAATGACTCATATAAAGAGAGGGAAAAAATAAATAAAAATAATAAATAAAATAAAATTATAAATAATATTAATACTGATAATGAGAAAATTAATAATAATAATAATAATTTAAAGAAAGCTAGGTAAAGGTTTAGGTTAAATCTCTAACAGGAAGTTACTACCTGCTTATAAGTATGGGCTAACTACCAGAGAAAAGAGTTAAAAGATTTATGAAAACTAGAATGATCTCTTTATGAGGGATCTTTTATCTGAATACTAATATGCAAAGTTTTCTATTGCGAGTCATGGCCTCGGTAAGTTCTAACATTGTCATATCATTTTTATCACTTCTTCCCAATTCTTTTTAGGCCTTCCTTTTTTCCTCTTACAGTCTTTAAGTACGATCTTTGCCCATCTTTTCACTGGATTGTCTAGGTGTCCCTCCTTTTAGCATGTCCAAATTACCTAAGCTTTGTCTCTCTTGATTTCTCAATAATAGTAGCTATCCTTAATTTGTCTCTTACCATTACATTTCTGACCCTATCTGTTTTATTAAGGTTGCACATTCAATATAGCATCCTCATCTTCGTCATCATTAGCTTAAGACTATGCACTTGTTTGATGGGTCAACACTCTGCCTCATAAAGCGGGCCTAATTGTGATAAAATTTATCTTTAAGCTTAAGTGGCATCTTCTTATCACACAAAACTCCTAATTTACCTTTTCATTTAAGTCATCCTAATCTGATTCAGTAAACTATGTTTTCATCAATCTCTCCATTGCTAGAAAGCATCTATATAATCAGACAAAAGAAGCACACACCTATGTCCAATCCCATTTGGATACTAGTTACCTTCTCTTGACCAATTTGGATCCATATCTAAAACTCTGATTGTCACTAAGTTGCATAAATCATATTCAAAATATTTGGGCTATTTTTATCAGAAGTCCCAAATTTTTCTAAGAAAAACTCTACCAATGAATATGAACATTCTGAATAAAGTAGGAGGATGAGGCAAAAGAAAGAAACCAAGAATGGAAGGGCAAAAGTAGGAAAAACCAAAGATGAGCGCACACACATTTAAATAGCAATGTGCTTTTGTGTCAAAAAGAAGGCGTGGAATGAAAAGCAGCAGACAAGCAAAACATAGCAATAACTCTAAATCCTGCCTTCACAAAAAGCAATTCCACCTCAAGCTGGATGAGTTAATGTAATAAGTCCATTATATACCAATTATTATGAGAAATGCACAATGGATCAATTTGGGTTTGCATACATAATTAAAGCACCGTTGTCCAATCTCACCATGTTGACTCTTCTCTGGGAAGATTACGATTGTACATAGGAAACTCGAAGAGAAATATTGTTTTGAACCATGAAGGTAAGTTCCCATAAATTGATGGGGGCAGTGGAATAAGAGGGCTGAAAAACAGCAAGTTGGTTTATCGTTAAGATTCCTCCGGAAAAGAAAAGAGTGAAAACAAAGAAGAAAATGAGTTTAACCTTGTTGTTCTTTTATACGCCCTGTATGCAGCCACATTCCCAAATTTTTTGTCAGCAGATTCCTGTTCCAGTATGTTGCATATACTGAATTTCTTAACCAAATTATGGTGTAAAGATATAATATTAAGAAAGGAGAAGCAAACCTCAAGTAAAGGTATCCCACTGAGGAAAAGAAGCAAGAGTGTTAGGAAGATAGGGCCAATTATTACAAGCCACTCAGCACCTTCAAGCACAGTAGCGGAAGCCACGAAAATTCCCCACCAAAGGAAAATCTGAGAAGCAACATTTTTAGTCCTTCGAGAAGAGAACACCAAGGAAAGTCATGTTGAATTTGAGAGTATATGGACTATTTAGTAGAATATTCCAGCAGAACTCCAATACTAAAAGGAAAACTTCAACTTGCTACTTCCTCATTTTTGATAAATCAATGAGCAATTACTGTATTTAAGGTTTCATTCCTTAGATGAACTTCTACTATGTAGCCAGCCAGTGCACTTATCCTCTCCTTTAAAATCCAAACTAACTTGGAAACTACAGAAATCTTAATTTTTATGAATAAATCTTCAAAATTGGTGATATGGGTGAGTTTCCCCACCATAATCATTGCAGTTGTGATTTAGATACCAACTAGCCAGTAGGAGAAAAGAGGTTTCATCCTTTGTTAACAAGGATGCTGTAAGGTCCTGTGGAGTAAATAAATCTACTTTGAAAGGAGAAAATAGTGAAGTGATATTTTGGTTTGGTAATACTATTCCATAAAAGGAAGTAGAAACCTCAAAGTTATTTTAGTAACAACAACACTTGATTTTAAGATGCATTAACAGGAAAAGTTGTGCAACATTCGCTCCACAATAATAGTACATAAGCCTAGACGGCATACCTCGCCAAAATAGTTTGGATGCCGGGTGTATCTCCACATTCCAACATTGCACCATTTTCCCCTGTTTTCAGGGGAGTTCTTAAATGCCAGTTTCTGCTGATCAGCTGTTGCTTCAATTGAAAAACCTATGGACCACATTATCCAACCAATGATATCCTCAGCCGTGAGACGAGGCTTTCTATTGCTAGCATTGACCACTGTTACAGGTAAGCTCACAGTCCAGACCCAGATAGCCTGAAGGGAAGTTTAAGCACATGAGATTTCATAAGTTAACATCAAACTACAACTGCATCAAGTATTGAGATGTTGAGATGGATGTATTCCTAAAACCAAAAAAGGATATGTTCAAAAACCTGAAATGTCCAGAAGACTGCTAGTTTCCCCAAATTGTTACGCATTTCATCAAAACGTCTGTCCTCTCCCCATTGAATTATTCTGTATAGAACATTTCAGAACCAGAATTCGAGAACAAAATCCAGAGTCAATTAGTAGCAATTTTACCATAAGTATAATTTCACATGAAAAAACATAGATGCCTACCTTCAAGCAGAAGCATATTTTCTTAACAATGGTTGAATCGAGGAGACGCAGGACCATCTAATATGTCATTCTATCAAAGCATGAAAATTTTAGCTTGAATTGGTTGTTCAGAGTTGATGTCTTACGATAGTTTGATGGATCATTACCCCATTGATCCGAGTTTGAAAGCCTTGAATAATTGAAGAAAAGAAAAAACTGGTGTTGTGCAATTGGGTAGAAGTAAATCTTGCAAGCCAAACCTACTTCCCACTCATCCAGCATACTTCAAAACTCAGATTTCTTTTAGAATAATGTTTTTTATGAAAATTATTCTTTTGTAATATTGTTATGAAAGCCTGAAGGTTAAAAAATCTAAAAATTAGAGTTTACTGACAGAAGCATAGCATACAGGCCAAGAACAATGCCTTGTCAATAGTACCTCATCAATAGGAACAATCCCAGACGAAAACCCCATACTATGACAAGCAAACTTAAGACTACCTGCAGTTAGAGGAGGAATATCAAATGAGGAAACCATTCGCACTGTATAAGAGGTGAAAACTAAATGAGACTCAATATAATTCACACAATTCAACAAATACAACACTATGATTATGAATGATAAAATGAAGTTCATGGTAAAAAAATGTTTCAGCAACTGTAACATTAATGGCTGCTTCCGTCTTTAATCGTTGCTCAGAGGCAATGGAGAGAACTTCATGAAGGTATAGAGCAATTCTTCTCCACTTTGTAAGAAATTGCTTGTTCCATTACAATATTCATTTAAATAAGTCCAAGAAAGTTGAAAAAAATGTAGACCTAATAGATTACTTTTCTTTGATAGAAAATAAGACAATTGCTATAGAACATACAAGAGATGTTTACAAACACCAATCGTCTAACTAAAAGAAAACAAGAAAGAAATTTAATGCGCAGAATGGATTAAAAGAATGTGAGAAGCTTTGCAGGTAGCTCTCCTCAAGCAATTCCGACTTCACAGAATTCAGAAACGATTCATCGTACAACTACTAATATATGATCTCTACTTTCCATAAGTCTAGATAGATTGACACTGGAATGTTAAACCAATTGTGAACTTGCAAGAAGAGACATTCACCTGTCTGAAATGCCATGACCCTTTTACAACCAGAGTCAACACAGCAAGTACGATGAAATTCGTGCTTCCTGATATTAGGGAAAAAAAAAAAAACAGAAGTTTCATATCTTCTGATCCAGCCATTTCTTAACAAACCTGTTTTCCTCTTAAGTAGAACCAAAAGAACATGGAAAAGAACGAAATTTAAAGCCAATCCATCAATACAATTGACAGGAAAACATAGGAAATACGAATCTAGAAAAGAATAACCAAACCAGAAAAACTAATGGAAGCGAATTACCAGCAAAGTCAGTGACTTTATCAAACTTGAGAAGAGCAGTGATTATAAAGAACATAAACTGATAACCAACCTGCAGCAGCAACAACGACATCAACAACTACAAAGAAGACCAACCCATGTAATAAACTTCAAGCCTCAGCAGAAAGACAAAGGAAAAGGCAGACTTACAGTGACAAAGGCAGTGAGAGCGAGAAAATGAGAGTCTATAACGGTTCCCATTGGATGGGTAGAAGACAGCAAATACTCCTGTTTACCTTTAGCTTTTTTGTCTAAGATAATTACACAGGAATAACGACAATTTCGGTGACAAAAAAGGAGTTGGTTTTTGCCAGCTGCTCAACTGTATATGTATCAGCGACTCTGTGCATTCTTCTTCTTTCAATAATAGCAGAGTCCTATCTGTTTCTGTGGCTGAGACATGTCCAGCGTTCGTGTTTGTGAAAGTTACGAACTTTTCTTCGTTTTAGACCAATTGGGCATTGACTTCTTTTAATTTCGAAGGCCTCTGTTATGCTATTGCTAATGATTAAGAATTATGAAATAGGCTTTAAGCGTCAGAGGACTTAGATGCTTAGGAATGGAAAGTGAGAAGGAAAAGATTAGGCAGATTAATGTTCGGATGACTATTTTTTTACATTTCCTTATGGGTAAAAAGGAATCCAAGTTCAGTCAAGGTGGTACAATTAGTGCGAAATTGATTCCAAGTGTTAGATCACTAATGTTGTGGTTTCACCTTTAAAATCTTCCATAAGTATTGGATTTGGAGAGCCTATTTTTTGAAGTTTCTCAATTTCGTTCTTAAGGGATTCAAATTTACAAAAATAAGTGATACATATGAGCCTAATGGTTGAATTTTCTAACTCAGAACCTCTGAATTTGCTTTTACATGGGGAAGCATGACTGTTGCAACTTCAAGCTGGTAAATTTTAGACTGTTGCAACTTCAACAATGTACTAGGAGTGGCAGAGGGTGGAATTTGCACACCAGTACCCAGGTCTGCACCAGTATCTCCAAATCCCAAGCCAGGAGGAACTACAATTCTCCTTCTACCTCCTGAGTTAATTGATCTCAATGCATATTCTATCCCTTCACACATTCCTTTGTTATAAGGCCAG
>JANSVB020000244.1:13398-24766 GCA_025504935.2 Erythroxylum haughtii
CAAAATGTCAAAGAGACATAACATAAATCGGACTAAATTTGCTTAATATGCTAACCCCTAATTTGGGGCGTTACAATCTTATCTAAATTTACCTCAAGTTTTACTGCTACTTTAAGAAAATGGCAGCAAAGTCTAGGTGACTATCGTAGTCTCTAGTATATTCAGGTAACTTCTACAGGAATTCTTCTTAAAGTCATCCTAAAAAAAAATTCTTTGGAAAATAGCTAGGATCCTTTATATTCTCCAACATTAGGTCAATCCAATGTGCAACACGAAAAGTCCAAAAAAAAAATTCTTATTATGTAACCTTCTTTTTGCCACTTTATAAGCGACATCATTGTCAGTAATGAGTTGAACAATATTTTCTGGTCCTACTTCATTTACAACTTTATCAAATATCTCAAATAAAGTATCAGTATTTCTAATCAGGTCATATGCATCAATAGACTTCAAAAATATTAAGCTAGTTGCAGAATAAACCTAAAAATTAATAATAGGCTCTTGTCTTCTATTTATCCAATCATTACACATGATTGAACACCTAAAAGTAGCTTAATTCACTCTTCTTTCTACCAAATAACTTCTAATTTCAGAAACTAAACAACTCAAAAGTTTACCTCTTAGAAGGAGCTTTATATCTCGGATTGTAAGAATCTATTGCATCCACCATAGGTTGACAATAATAAGACTGAAAAGCATTGAATGATGAACCTGTATCATACCACCATCTAGCTACTTCCGTATCGACATTGTGGGCTATATCTATTAATTCCATTAAACTAAAAATTGAAGGTTGAGCTCCGGGAGTTGTTCGTGGTGCAAAAAAACTGGTCACCTACCTTCTTCTTTTTCTCACATCAGGTTCAAGTGTAACATTCACTTTTTCATAGGCCTGGGATGGAATACTACTAGTATCATTACCACTACCACCTTCAACATTTTCACAATCATCACGAAAACTAACAAACAAACTTCCACTACCAATTTCAAAATTCAACCTTTCCCTTCTATCTTTTTCATGTTAATATTCTTTAAGTAATGTTTTTATTTGCCACTCCACATCATGGTTTACTTTTTTATAGGGTTCTACTTCTCTTTTAACCTAAGCTAAATGTTTCTTCAATGGGGTGATTCTTTTGCCTTTCAAATGCTTATTTCAAAATAAACAAATTGTATGATTCTTTATAACTGAGACTAATGCAGTATGAGCCCAAGCTAGATCATTGTATCTTCCTGAAGCAGTTTGATTAGGAGTACTTGAACTTCCTTCCAATTATTTATAACAATAAATGAAGTTAGTAGTTTTGTAAGAAGTTTAGTGTTATGCTTTATAGTTTTGAAGGTTCAAAGATTTAAGATGATGGCTCAACGAATCCAAAAATTCAAGTCATGACTTAAACATCCTTAACTTCACTTAGCATGTTTATCTTTATTCTTGTTTTTTCAGGAATATGATTATTGCCATCGACATATCTTCTTAAAGCCTTACCTTTAGTAAATATCTTGAAATGGAATGCCTAAGCTAAGTAATTTTTTTATTAAGATGAACTAAGAAACTTTCACATTTATCTAGAGATATAATGCCAAGATACTATAAATGAGATAAAAATGAAATAACAAGAAAATAATATTTTTAATATGCAAAGACTATGGGATGGACTAATTTTTGGGATAAATAAAGGTGAATATGCAAAAGCCTTGATAAGATGGCCTAATTTTGGGATAAAGATTAAGACAACTTAGAGATATAAATTTTACTTTTTTTTGTTACTTTTCTATACAACAATTACAATTACAAAACTTCCTCTTCGACTCATCCATGAGACTGCAAACTAATTATTGGTATACTCAATTAATTAATTACCCAATATCCAAATACTATTTCAATAATTTTAAGAATATGTCAATTAATTATTTACTTTAAATTCTTTACATTCTTAGTTTTAAGGTTTTAATTTAAGTTCAAACTTTCTAACTTTTAAATCATGCATGTCATGCATTTCAAATTTTCAATGATAAAAAATTTAAGATAAATCAACCGAACCACAACAATGAACCAAACTTATTTCATTCAACTCCAATCCATTATCTAACCAACAGCAAATCATAAATCCATTCACAATTTCATTCCAACTTCCAACTCATTCACAATTAAAAATGCAATTAAGCAAAGAAATCAATTGAAAAGTGAAAACACACCCAAACAAATTCACAATCGATTTTCGAGTCAAGTTGGAGGTTTGGATGAGGCTTGCTGGTGGGGGGTTCTCATGGTGGAGGAAGATCCGAAGATGACAGTTGTGTGGTGCGGTGGTTCGTGGTTGTCTTGTCACTCGAAGAGGGAGAAGAACCGTGTAGATGGAGAGGAGAACGAGAGAGAGAGAGAGTGGAGATGAGACGAGAGTGTGAGATAGAGAGAGAATGGAGGTGAGTTTGAGAGAGAGAGAAAATCAAAGTAGCAGAGGAGAGTGTGCAAGCATCGGGGGTTGGGGGTTTTGGTAACAAATTTTAGTTTTTTGTTAAATAGTCCCTTAGATTTCTAAAACTTGCAGTACCAACCAATATATAGCTGGTATTTTGAATATCAGTTGGTACTAAATGAAAACACTCGACACTGACGGCTGGTATCAAAATCTTAGATACCATTCCATTTTTTGGCCAGTACAATACCGTTCGGTTGGTACAGAATGGTATTCTAAACACTAAACTAAACTCCAAAGGACCTTGCAGCTCTACAAAGAGATCTGAGAGAAATATCTCTTGAAGAAATATATCAACTCACTTCAACTTCTCTTAATAAACTTTGTGATCAACAAACATTTTTCAAGAACATGATAAAATGTGGTCCTTTACGGAAAAAATGCTTGTAAAAATCCTTATCTAAAGATCAAGTGCTTTGAGAAAAAGGATTGTGATTGTCACACTAAAAAGAAGCATCATTACAAGAAGTTCTCCTACAAAAAGTTTCACAAATCCCAAATTTTGAATAAAGGTTATCATAAGCCATTTAAAAGACAAAAACATTATAGATTTATTTAATTCTTTAAACAACGAGCTCATCATGTAAAAAAGTCAGATCTTTGTTTTATTTGTGACAAATCAGAACATTACGCTCGCCAATGTCCTAATAAGACAAAAAAATGATTTGAAACTATTAGAATCCATTGAGGCCATAATGCCTATCTATGACAATTTGAAAACTTCATTGAAGAACAATCCATTGAAGATGAGGAAACAAAATTTATTGTTCTAATTAACTCTTCTGATTATGAGTTTACATCTTTTGAAAACCTAATTGATGAAGATATTGAGAATACTTACTTATACATGCTACAACAAATATGATTGAAGGTAGATTCAAAACCTATCATTGTTCCTCCTCCTTATGTCCATATCCAGTTATTACAACAGGATAAATATGATAAGCCAATCAATACTAGTAGATATATGGATATTGGATCTGTCAAAGTATTATAAAGCCCATTGTCTTACCTCCTGAAGTCTGGATATCACATGGTGAATATTTCACTGCTATTGATGGTAATTCATTCAAAATTGGGCTTATTACTAATAAGAAAATAGGGATAACGTTTTTCCTTGATTGTGTTATATAGACTAAAGTTCTTTGCAATCATCTACCTGTCCCAGATATCCTAATTGGTATGGATGTCTATTGCAAAGCATCTCCATTACAAATTCTACCTTAATGGATTAAATGTTGATCCAACTTCAATGCCTACACATATATACACAAAATGTTTGAATTTACCCAAGTACTTGCTTCATATGAAGTACTACGAGATTAATTTTTAGAGCAGTATCTTGAAACCCATGCACAGTTCTTACACCATAATCCTTTTTGAAAAAATCCACAATTCTTCATTCATCTACCATTTAAGAAGAATGAACATATTAACACTACTAAGGCTACTCATCTTGGCATGAATCCTGATGATCTAAAGTTAGCACAAGAGGAGTATGCTATCTTACCCTAACAAGGATTAATTTATCCCACAAATTCAAATTGGGCATGTTAAGTTTTCTATGTGAACAAAAGAGCATAATAAAAGAGAGAGAAAAAGAGGTTAATAATTGATTATAAACCTCTGAATGTATTCCTTCAAGATGAGAAATCCTCACTACCAAGGAATAATACTCAAGTCTTATTTCTGAAAGAAGCAACAATATTTTCAAATTTTGACTTAAAAGCAACATTTTGGCAATTGGGTATAGATCTATAAAAAAGATACATGATAACTTTCTGCATTCTCAATGCTCAACAATATATTATAATGTTATTTAGACTTAAGGTTGCTCCATCACTATTCTAAAGGGCCATAATAAAAAAATTTATGAACCCATTCTTTCCTGCACCTTGATCTACATTTATGACATCCTCTTATACTCCAAAACCCATAAAGATTATAAGGCTCTACTTCCATCATTTTTTATCTTAGAAAGCAATATTAAATTATGCTCTCAGCTAAGAAAAGTCATATTGGGACAGCCCAAATATAATTTTTAGGTCTGAATTTTCATTATGGATTTTGTCATCTTGGTCCACACATAGCAAGTGAGTTATTATATTTTCTTAATGAAAAACTCAACACAAAATAGATCCAACAATTTCTTGTAATTTTTAATTATGTTAAAGATTTCAACCCTCACATGGTCGATTATACAACTCTCTTATCTAAATTGTTGAGAAAGAATCCACCACCACGGAGTAAAGAACAGACTAGAGTTGTCCAGCACTTAAAACAAGTAAGTCAGAACCCACTCCTTTTAAAGATTCCTAACAAAGGTCATTGCATTTTTCAAATAAACGCTAGTAACCATTATTAGGGTGCCATCTTAATTGAAGAGATTGATGGGAAAAGACAATATTATGGTTATGATAGTGGCCAACTTAAGGAATCGAAAAAAATACTACCACACCATCTATAAGGAAATTTTGATTGAAAAAAGAACATTAAAAAATTAAATTTCCACCTTAGCCCTTATCACTTTCTAACTGAAAGGGATAACACATCTTTTCCAAAGATTCTTTAGCCTAACAGGAAGATATTGCTTGATAGCCAATTACTTCGCTGGCAAGATTGGTTTTCACGCTATAAATTTACCATTTGCTATATTAAAGATCACTACACCATCCTTACATATTTTCTCTCTAGACTTGGAATACCATTTCAATTGCTCTCTCCCATCCTTAGAAAGTCAATTCATCTCATTCTCCCCATCATGGAATTTCCGCTATGTGTTAGGATTAAAAAATCCTTCTCTCCAATCACCAAAACTCCTCCATAAACAATGGATGACAATTTTGTTCTCCTTCAAAAAGGTCTTTTTAACTACCTCCATCTTGTTCTCACTACCCTAAATAGTCCTCCACACCCCCATCATTTTGACATGTTTATACCTTACCAAACTCATCATTTTTATGTTTATCTTTCTGAACCAATGATGTGACATCTATGGACTTTATATGCCATGTGTGCTTGTCCAATTGCCCTCTTTCATTTACATGTTTATAAACATCTTACTAGTCTAACTACTTTCAGTTCCTTACTGTGGACAATCCTCGATTGGTTCCAACCATTGCCTAAATGGCTTATTCAACTTTGATACATTCTTAATAGATATCAACAATAGGGCATTCCTCTATCTGTGCAAAAAGCCCATTCTATCTACATTGTCCACTGTATATTTGTACCAATAATCATTTTCAAATTTGGCAAACCTCCATTGACTAGCCCAAACAACAAAAAGACTTGATGCGTGATCTGTATCATTTTCTAGATCACATAGACTATCATCCCAAATCAACCAAGCTATCTACTTGTACATCTCTGGGTTCATACCCAAGTGACTTTTTCCTTCCAGAGCCCATTTCATCATTGTTCTTCTATTGACCAATTTGCTTATATAGGATTTAACATTATGGTAGGTGAAATACCATGCCCATTTGGATTTGAGCCGAAAAACAATGTTAAACTTGGAGAAATCTCTACAGCTCCAAAGCCCGAAATTGAGCCCAAACTTCTTGATTATTTTCAGGATGCCCAAGATCCCTGGCCTTCAGTTTGACCAACACAAAATAGCACATTTTATTAAAGAACTGAAAAAAATAGAAGATGACATGTCTGATTTTGATGATAACAATGGTGGACCTCGATCTTTTTTTGCACCTTCCTGTTAATAATTCCCTCTTATCTTTTAAGAATATTATTAGGACCTAGTGTTTCCAATAATTCTTACTTTTATTATTCACTTTTGTATTCTAGTTTGAATTCTTGTATTATGTAAAAATCTTTTCCAAAAATTGTTTGTCCTATTTATCTTGCTTAGTCTATAAAAGCAAAGTTTCTCTTTCATTGTAGATCATCGAGAATTCAATAAAAATAGAGTGTGTTTTCTATCTTGTAGCTTCTTTCTAAGTTCTCTCACTCTTGAAAGCTTTATTCTTGAATAATGTAAGTCATATTCATATAGAAAGATAAATATGCTATACACTTGCGTCTTGATGATGATTATGTGTAGTAGAAAGTCTTAGATTATAAATCTTATTAGAGGTCTAAGTTACACGGGAGAAGATTGATTAGTTTATATTTCTAAAAGACAAGCCTTAAAAATTGACACCCTAAACAAAGAAGAAGGGCTTATACCTCGGCTAACATATTTGAAATCTTAGCTATAATCAATCTTTATTTATCATTAATTTCTTATAAAAATCTGTTCTATAAGTTACTTGACTGGTATATAGGCTGGAAACTTATGGTGCAACTTTCTTGAGGCTCATCGGTGAAATATTTGATGAGCCTAGGAATTATAGTGAGAAGGGTCTTTTTCAATTCATGTAGTCTAATATTGTCACATATCTTTGATTTTTGCTATCCCCGTGTGCCCTCCAGCTAATGTTAACCTGAACGTTATATTATAATCATTATTTTGTATAAATTAATGAAACAATTTATATTTATTTGAAAAATATAGGTTTATTTTAACAAGTGAACCAAAAATTGTTTATACTTTATTAATATAGACTTATGAGTTAGATTTAAAATTGAAAATTTACAATATATTTAATTTAAATTTAAAATTAAATTTATCTATGAGATAAGTTTTATTAAAATGTTTGAAGCAGATTTTAGTTAATTTCAATACAAATCTATTTAAGATATATCATTGTGTATCATTCTTGAACTGAATAGAACTTGTAAGGGAGTTTGATAGATACTTTAGTTAGCATAAGGTCTTTGTTGGTCAATAATCAGTGGTGTTATACAAGGTTTATACTTTCATTTGTTTACAAACACTGCGATAAAGAAAAATACAAAATAAATCAAAACGAGCACAATAGTTTAAGCAATATCAGAAATTCTTTTAAACTTTTTTATCTATGAACTAAGTTTTTTTTTTTTGGGTAAACCATCCGGTATCCGACGTCACGTAGACAATCGACTAATCCGAATTCGAACCGGGAGGACCCTTGTGAGGCGGTAAAGCTCTCCCTCACAAGTACGGCTCCATTCCCAAAACTCTAAACCGAGACCTTATTTAAGGATAGAGGAGCCTTACCCACTCCACCACAGCACGCAGGTTATCTATAGACTATTTAAAGTTTAATTAAATTATCCTCATTGAATACTTGAATTTTTGGTATAATAGAAAACATTAAAACACCTCAAAAATGCTGGTATATTCGATGTGAACTTGAGCAGTCGCTATTACATTACAAGATCATCTTCTCATCATAAATACCTATTGCTCAACATTAAAATTGAGCCTAAAGATTAAAAGTTGATTCAATACTATCTTCGTCAAAAATTTAATCGAACCCCATCTACTACTTTTCTCTTTTTCAAGACTGACATTATCGTTTTCTTTGTGTGTATTTGTGTATTACGAAACTTGAAGCCATTGTAGGTTCAACATAACCAGATTGTGTCTTTTTTATTAAACACAACTAAAAGTTCCAAATCAGTCATTTCCAGAAAGCTAAAGGAAAAGCAGTATAGCATAGATATTACAGAAAATGGGTAGAGAATTGTTGAGATGAATGTAAAAATGAGAAGCCATATTTGGAGCTCCACCTATGGCTTCCAGACAATGGTTGTCTCAGCAATCATTGAGGTGACAACATAAGGATCCATGTTTGATGCTGGCCTTCTATCCTCGAAGTAACCTGCCAAAATAACCAGGTACAATACTTGCAGTTCAAAGGCAAAGCAACAAACTAGTTCGTGGCAGTTAGAATTTAATAAAACAACTCCAAACGTAGGTAGCATAATGGCATTAGCTTGGAAATGGGATTGAGTTGAAAGTAAATGACAATCAAGGAAATATAAAGAGTCAAACAAGGAGCTGGGGAGTGTTAAATAAGCAAGGTGGCAAAATGCAGCATTCGGTTGCTTGTTATACCTTTTCCATTTTTCTCCGTGTCGCGACCAACACGAACCGATGCTCCCCTGTTAGCAACACCCTGTAATTGAGGACGGACTTTAATTATTAGTACTTGAATGGAGAGTTATTTGTGACTAGCTTTTTGTTGTTAAAAATTGGAGAGCTGTTACTTACCCATGAGAAAGTGTTGATATCAGCAGTCTCATGACGACCTGTCAATCTTCTCTCGTTGCCCTCTCCATAAGCAGCTATATGCTCCCTGTGACGCAGGCCTAGTTTCTCAATGGCCTTCTTGATCACCGTTATTCCACCATCATTTCTCATGGACTTGGTACTGATGCAGTATCAATTATTCAACCATCAGGAATTGCACTTAATTAAAGAATCTGAAATGCTTAATCGATGGGATGATACCTATAGTTGCAGTGAGCACCTGCTCCATTCCAATCACCCTGCACTCAAACATGAAAATTGTGCCCACTGACTCTCAAACAAGATAAATCTAATAATAATTGGATTTTTATAATGGTTGAAAAAGCAGTCTACGAGAAGAATAAGAGGCATGTCATGGTGTTACTACAAACCTGGATTGGTTTTGGATCGAAAGTAAGGACGACGCCTGCAATTTCTGTGATTCTCTGTTTGAACAAAAAAGAATTACAGGTTAGACATCATCACGTCACAGAGAGGGCGTAAAAAAGAAGACATAAAGCCAACAATATGATTATTGATGATCAATGGACAAGATTACCTCAAGAATATATCTGGCAATCCATAGTTCATCACCAGCAGAGATGCCGACTGAAGGCCCCACTTGAAATTCCCACTGTTTCAAGGCGGCAATGGACATGTGTTATTGAGTAGGACTAATTAAGAGGAGAACTGATTCTTTCAGAACACCACAGAACTGCCATTTTTTGAATAGCTGATGCTAATTCGCTAGCGAACAAAAGAGTACCTACCTGGCCTGGCATAACTTCACCATTGATACCGCTGATGTTGACACCTGCATACAAGCACGCCTTATAGTGGGAATCCACTATGTCCCGGCCAAAGGCTTTGTCTGCTCCCGCTCCACAATAGTAAGGACCCTGCATAATCACTCAACACACACGTTATAAGCACCAAGGTTTGCCCAATTGATCCTGCCAAAAAGTGGTGGAATATTTCCAACCTGGGGACCCGGGTAGCCGCCGACGGGCCAGCCAATTGGCCACT
Organism: Erythroxylum haughtii; assembly: GCA_025504935.2. Taxonomy (NCBI): domain Eukaryota; kingdom Viridiplantae; phylum Streptophyta; class Magnoliopsida; order Malpighiales; family Erythroxylaceae; genus Erythroxylum; species Erythroxylum haughtii. The sequence goes on from JANSVB020000244.1 coordinate 23,020, forward strand.
TGACGTCCTTCTGTAGAAGAGTGTACTCTTGTTCAATCCCATACCTGAGTCACTCAAAATATATAGTAAGTAGGCAATTCCTTTGTTGTCTCTTCAAGGTATAAGAATAAGGATAGAAGATTCATACGAAAAGACGTCTTGAAACACAAATGGCTTCAGCAATTTAGCAGATTCAAACCATTAATTCAGAAGATGCATTCTTAAAATTAAATATATGTTAGTTATATACAGACTACAGAGAATATCCTGCATCAGGGAGCCTAACATCATCCATCTCTTGACCATGTCGCATGGGACCAAACCTAACTTATTGGGACTTACCCATTACCAAAATATCACGTGAGATTCTCTGTGCCCGTTCCAACCTTTTATTCACACATTTGTGTAAAGACACAAAGGACATGGTGCCTAAAATGCTTGGGTAGACAAATTTGGCGACATAAGTTTTGGTGGGGTTGGACACTTTACGATCTTTCTTCTTGTCCCCAACATCAAAACAAACAAATACGAAAGCAACTGGTTTTGGAAACAACTACGGATTCTGCCCTTGTAACAATGGTGACATGTTAACGCGTGCCCAAGTCATCAAGAGTTCACCAAACTTTCATAGATCAGAACGATGTCAATATTCAGATATGCTTAACTTCTAAGCCAAGATCATAGGAAATTGGTTGTTACTTGTTACCCACAAAAGATACTGTCAAGATTTTTCTTTTCCTCAAAACATGGGACAAAACCTCCTATACGTTGGGGAAGAGTGACTAGTCATCCTCTTTCCTTCTCTATTTCCTTTTTCAATACAACTACAAAACTATCCCAAAAACAACTTCTCCCATAACTATCATCCTGAAAATCGAGTCTATTCAGGAACGAGAGTCTCCGTTTTTATTAGAGTGTTTCAACCATTTTGCCAATATATTTATGTATACAGGTTAACAGAGTGGATCTGTTCCCTCTTGTAAGCAAACAAAGTTGCATATACACAGCTAAACGCCAGTTATGTTGATTGAGACTTCTGAACCACAGAGAAATCATTTTTATATCAGCTTGATAAGGAAACACTCAAATAAAAAAAAAATCAAAAAAATGCCAGAGCTTGTCTATCCGTTCCAAAAATGGACCCATCAAAATGATAAAAACAAGGCAACTGTCATAAAAATAATAATAATCCGAAATTTTGTTACTTTGTGTAGTATCAGTTACGATAACTTTAATGAGGGCATGATCCGTCAGCGTTACTCTTGAGACTAGTGAAGATTTCACAGAACACACAGTGAGTGACCAATCAATTAATTAAACATTTTCTTCCAGAGTTTTACCATGGTTCCTCGGCGACAACATCGGGGTGGCTGAAGATCTTTGCAGCATTGTATCGCTTGTTGGTGGGTATGGGCTCGCCAGCAGGAGTATAGGCGTCGCACATGACCTGTCATCGTTGATTGTTAGTGTGATTGAGTGTCACAAAACAACACTGTAGTGCGTAAAAAAGTTTACTTTTCCTATACAAAATTACGAAAATCAGAATTCAGAAGACCAGAAGCAGATCGGTCAAAGATTGCAACTTTACCAGGATATTGTTTCCTCTTCTGAAGGGATCCTTGAAGATTGCTTGAGGGCTGATCCAATTAAATAGATCACCAAAAACATGTCTTGAAAACCATCACAAGAATTCGTGAAAGAAACTTAACCAAAAAAAAAAAACGCTGATACATACTACAAAATAACTTCACTGTCGTCTCCGGGGGCC
>JANSVB020000248.1:33818-51349 GCA_025504935.2 Erythroxylum haughtii
ACTCCCCTTTTTAGAACCGGTGAACTCAAGCCGATGCTACATCTTCAAGAGGAAATGTGGTTTAGCTACGCATAACTTCGGACTCTCTCTCGACTGGTGAAGATTGGACGTCACCCATGGTAGCTGAAGATACTGACGATGGCAAATGAAACGATGGTGATGATCGAAGATGATAAAGATGGAAAATGATGGTGAAAGAGTTAATCGTCTGTCTTCTGCCTCCAAAGCATCCCCGAAGTTGTTCATCTCCTTTTGACCTAAAAATAGCAAAGTTTTTAAATGATAGACGCGGGTCGGGTGAATACAGTGAGAGACGTTTCCTGCCACTTATCTCACTACATGACCAATTTCTGCCAATTAACTGGAATCAATACATTCCATCACTCCTTTACCTTCCTCAAACTCTACGTTGTCTTAACTGTTTCCTCACAATTACTCGCAATTCTTCACTTTCGGTATCAATAATATATATATCAGATCATAGCAATATTTCCTAATCCTGTCCATCTAACACTTTGCAAATCTGAATCATCCATTAGGTTATAAACTGACTTACCAATCCGTAGTAGTGAAAAAAAGTTGCAGCAGACGTTGGTTAAAACTAAAGAAAACGTCGACGTTTTTCAGTGGCACAGAGTAGGTACATGTTAAGTGGGACAGAAGATCTGAACCCTTTATTTAGCTGTTTCCAACTTGGATTCTGTTTATGTATTAAAATAAATGTTCAAAATATACAATAATATTATTTATTTATAATATTGAATTTTTTTATTTAAAAATTTGTAAATAATACCTTTAAAGAAGAATAAATTAAGACAAATTAAATGAATTAATAAGATAAAAAGACTTATGTATATAATATGTATCAGAATTATTTTAAGATGAATTTATATTTTAAAACTCAAATCTCATATATAAAACTCAAATCACATATTTAAAATTATTTATAAATCATTATATGATTTTATTTTAATATATTAAAAATTAATTTTAAATTTTCAATAAATTTATTGATGGATTAATTATTTAAAATTAAATTATACATTTGCTTTAATTTGTATTAATAATTTTATATGATTCTATTCATTATAAGAAAAAGTTTGAAAAAATATATATTAAATCATTTATTTGATGTGTTATTTATTAAATACTTGTTGACTAAGCCATTAGGTGTATTCAATATTTTGTTAATAATGTTAATATTAATAATGCGTTGGGTCAAGTATTTTAATTTGAACTTTAGCTTAAAGGTAAGCTGAATTTACAAAATGATGCTGTTTTATTTTTATTAATTCGAGTGATGCCAGACTGATTAAGTGTGATTTGATGTTTAATTAATTTATATTTAACTTATTAATTTCAACTCAATAAAAATATCACTTTGGTGATTTGGATAAATCATTTGATAAAGTAATAATTTAAATTCAAAAAATAAATTCTTTACATTTTTTAATTTTTTAGAAAAATTATTTCTTTTAAATTTCAATATAAAATATGAAAAAAAGTGATATGAACATCATACGTAAATTAATCAAATATTAATAAGGTAGTAACTTAACTTAATTCTTAAAATTAACATAAACTAATTAAATTTGACTTAAAATAAATAATTATAATAAATTATTAATTTGAGTGAAGATTAATTAATTTAATTTAAAATTAAGAGATTGATTATATTATCATGTAAATGATATTTGATTAGTTCACGTTTAATTTCATTTCGTGTGTATTGTATCATTATAAAAAAGAGTATCGTATCTTTTACCTTACAAATGAAATACGTTGTGGATCAGACTGTAACTCAGACCTCCTACCTATTTCCAAAGTTATACAAATATATGATTAGGCTTAGCAAATATATGATTGCCTGACCCAAAACTCAAACTAAAAAAAAAGACTCTATTTTATATAAAAATGTTATTTTTAATTTTAAAATAGAAATAGGTCAAGACAGTCAAAGCTTAATAGAATTCAAGCTGGTGACTTAAACTTGAATCAAAATTTATACACTGAGTTTGAGCTTAAATAGTCCGGCCTAGTCCAGCCCATTCTAATCCCTATATATAATTTCTAGAATCGTTCCTGCGGCAGTTACTATATAGTGTCCAGATTAATTGTTACTGCAAAACTTTTTCTTAATTTGCATCAACAAGATCATTCAATCAATGCACCGTTCCGATCTTTAATTAAAATCAAACACATCTCAAAGCACCTTCATCTTCATTCTTCATCTTCATCCAGCTTTCCAAATTTCCAAGAAAATGGCCACTGAGAACCTGGAAAACATCTCAGAGAGCACCAAAGTGAAAGTTGGTATGACAGTAACAAGAACACCTTCGTTATACAAACCTAAAGATCAAGTTAATAATGGAGGTTCATTACATGAGATAGTAATTTGATAGATTCTTACTTACAGTTCATGTCTAAAATAACGGAAATTGTCGTGGTCTTAGGTTGAACCAATGTTTTAAAAACCGGACTGGACATCGAACCGGTCGAAGGAAAGGTTAAAGGTTTAGAGGTTCAACCGGTAATGAACCGCTATCAAACCGGAATGCAACATTTTTGAATTGTTATACATTAACTTTAAAATGTTACAAAAGAGTTTTTTGCAACATTACTAAAATGCTATTGTTGAATCTATTACGATATTTATTAATAACAAATAATTGAATTTATGTTACATTTTATAAACCATATAAATTGGTTAACCATGACATTCATAAACTGTTATAAATTATTATTTTTTACATTCGCCAAATGTTGTGGATATAAGTTTCATAACACTTCTAAAATGTTCTAAATTATTGTTTAATAATATTATTAAAAAATATGTTATTATTGAACTTATGATAACATTTGTTGATATAAATAAATTTATATAAATAAATTTAATACAATGGTTCTGTGTTTGCTGTTTGATAGCTTCTCGTACGTTTTGTCCAATTCCCTTGCCAATAGCACGCTCATCATCAAGCAAGTCGTTGATAATATCAAGATGTGGAAAATCATCTGTCACCACACCAGCATCTCAAACAACTTTCTGGCCTTTTCAAGCTCCCCACTGCGTGTATAGCAAGTAATGATCAAAGTCCATGTAAAGAGGTCCCTTTCAGGCATTCTAGAGAACAAGTCATAAGCTTCCTTAGTCCTATCAGCTATCACTATGCAAATACCCAGAAAGCATGGTGTTCCAAGAAACCAAGTTTCTGCTAGGCATTTTATCAAACAGACTGCGCGCATCATCGACTTTGCCATTTTTAGCAAGGGCAGAGACCATGGAATTGTACGAGACTACGTTCTTCTGTGCCATTTCTGAGAAAACTTCAATGGCATCTTCAATTCGTCCCAATTTTCCCAACCGGGTAATCTTCAGATTCTGGTTAAACACAAGACCGCCCCCTTTTTTGCCAACCCTCAGGAGACTCTGTTTCATGGTTGGTTTGGCATTCCACTTAGGCATGAATACGAATGAACTTCAATCATTTCTCAATCTGCTTCCATCTTCGTCCTTTTAAGAAGATGCAATGGTTCCGTTGAAGTTAATAAATTTCTAGGATGTGATTACATATTAGACTTGACAAATGCATCATCAAAAACCTGGTTTTGGACAGATGTTATATCTGACCGAAGCTCGCGTGACAGATTCAATTTAGTATCTAATCGTATCATATTGGTCCAAGTCATAATTAATGAGCAATGAACAAAGATCCACAAGATAAGCCTAGAATCCAAATATTGAAAGGGAAAAGATTATATCTTTTGTAATGTAATTAAATAGGAAGTGTCTGCCATTGTAGTATCATCAACAAAACTCCCAAAGAGGCAAATGTTTGTGTCCAATTTAGATGCCCCTTCCTTTTCGTGGGTATAATTCTACAGGGGTTACAATTAAAAGGAAGGCAAATGTCCTTTAAAAGTTCAGTCTTTGAAGAACTAATGATTGGCTCAACCATTAATCTCAAGAATGATAAGAGTTCCCCCTTCTGCTGCGGCCTAAAATAGCAATATCGCATGTTCTACTTTTTTCTGTCAATTGTCTCACTTGGTCTTAAAAACATTTATGTGAATCCTAATTATTATCTTGGTTAAAATCATAACTCATCATGAACCTCAGCCTCTTGATTGACCTTTTCATCAACTGTGGCATCTGAACCAGTTGTAGAACTTCCATTTTCAGAACTCTCGGTAGAATTTGAGTTGGAACCATTAGCATTTTCTGCAGTACCCTCAGTTTCATTTTTTGCATTCTTTGCATTCGTCTCAATCTCAACCTTCTTAGGCTTCTCAACCTTCGGCTTTGGTTTCGGAATTTTGTTGACGCTAGCAACCTATAGAATAACAATTAAACATTAATTCAAGTTGAGGTATGAATTGGAGAAATTACTTTCTTAATCAAGCAAAAGAACTGCAGCAATACCTTGTCTTGCAGATCGAAGAGCTTCAGATATACTTCCTCAGATGTGAATACTGGTTTGCTGAATAAAGGGGTTCTGTAGGAGAAAATGGAATAAACAAGAACCAGTTCAATCTCATTAATTCAGGCAAATGAATTCACAAAGCTTAAGCTAGACAATAAAATAGCGCAAAGTCCATTTCCTACAATTTCAAATTCTATTAAACTGTAAAACTCATAAGGATAACACGCTTAACCACCGGCAGATCCAAGCAAGAAAAATTAAGTAACGTTAGAGTGACTGTAATGGTAAATTGGATCAGCAAACAAGAAATATGAAGCAATAATCACATTTGTGTTCCTGAAATCATGAAGACTACAACCAAAGCAGAATTCCTGTCATGCATCAACTGCAGACTACAACAACATGTATATACAGTAATATGTTGAAAATTTGGTAGTCTGCTAGTTTTACTTTATGCAACCAATTTGGATCATGTACAGAAGAAGCTACAATCATCGAACTCGAGCGACCTTATGATTCAGGAGAAATAGTGTGATGTTACTGTTTGCATCACTATTTTTACCGTTCATAACATTGTTCAGATTAGTGTTTATGCTGCCGTACCTTCATTTTTAAGGAGCTTATTGTCTTCTCACTTCTATTTTGGCAAGTTACTTTAAATTGTAGATTATTTTTACTCTAGAGATGAGATTTAAGGCTGCTAGGGTTCCAGACAATTTTACTATTTATGCAACCGTACCTTCATTTTCAAGGGGCTTATTGTCTTCTCACTTCTATTTTGGCAAGTTACTTTAAATGGTAGATTATTTTTACTCTAGAGATGAGATTTAAGGCTGCTACGGTTCCAGAAATTAAGTGTTCAAACAAGAGTTCTCAAAGTAATTCATAATTTTAGATTTTTAGTTGTCTTCTATTGTTCTTTTCTAGTTCCCAGTCCAGAAGACCATCATGCGGTTTGGTGTTAGATTCCCCCATTCTATCTCTACTTCAACCTAGTTAAGAATCTATTAACGTTCTACAGCAAACTAGATAGTATATTTTCTTACTCTATGAAGATGGGTTTTCTAAAATGAACTCTTAAACAGAAGATTAGATTCATATAGCTTATCTCTTAGACAGCGAAACATTAGATTTATACAAGCTGCATACACATATAAACAATTTTTCCGAAGAGCAAGTTTCCTCTAGCAAGTAATATCAACATGAAAGTATATTCTCATGAAAACATTTCCACTAATTAAAGCAGTCGAGTAGTTTATGGAAGACCATGAACAAAGCTGTAAGTAGCAAACCAACAATTATTGTTACAGAGACTACTTACTTGCTTTGCTCTGTCTCCTTCTCATTCAACCAAGTCTTCAACTTATCAGCATCACTAAGAACCTGGAAATGAAATTGTCACAAATCAAATGTCAAGTATTTCAATCAACCTGAGATTGCATCAGCAAGAAGCTTAACATCTTAGATTAGAAACTGAAAACACACCTCATCTATTCTATCCTTCGGAAGCCAAGGCTTGTCCGACTGCCAGCCCTTTACAGTCTGCTGGCATTAAAAATTGAAAACGTCAATGCACTCTTCTTGCTGTCTAAACATAAAAGGAAGAATCTTTGGCAAAAAAAACAAAAGCCTTTAGCTCCAAAATCTTACAAAGTCAGCAGACATTACTTTAAGTAATTTGTGTTCATACATGCATACATATAGAGATATATATATGTGTGTGTGTGTGTGTGTGTGTGTGTCTATAAAACCAAGTACCTATCAACATTACTAAGCGGTGTGGGAAAGGAGAAAACATGTATGAAAAATTTACAAAATCCAGTAAATCTTGCTCACTGATCTTTCAATAATACAATATTCATAGGATCATTAAATGATCAAGCAATGGAACGTTTTAACTACCTTTTAAGAAATCCAGGTACAGGAACAAAATTAAAAGAGAGAACAAGAAAAAGCTATCATCAAGCAGATCCAGAATCCATGCCTTAAAATCATAAATATCATATGTAAATTCAATTGCTTTGATGTACCTGTTGCAGCTCTCCCAAGTACTTCCTAGCAAGCTCAGTTGCTGCTGGCCTCGCACTAAGTTCTTCATACCTACAGCAAAAGCTCATATCAGCTGATACACACTAGATGAAGTGTCAAACTTAGGAGTTTGATTATGTATACTTGGAGAATTAGTTGCAAGGAAAACAAATTTAGGTAATACCTAAAAAATATTGGGTCACCAATAGCTTTTAATGAATCCAGGTGTTCCTGGAACTCGTTAGCAGTAGCATCTTCTCCATCAGTATATAGCCATTCTTGGACCTGAAACAGTTGAGTATTCATGAATTCAAGTAAAATGAGTTATATTAATGTCCAGTTCAAGATATCAAGTCTGATATTAAAAAGAAATTAAAAAGGCATACCTCATCAAGTTTTTCAATGAAAGATTTCCGTTCATCACTGGTAGAAATTTTCTCTAAGTCCTCGTTTGTTTCAAGCTGGAATATAGGAATCAACAAAAAATTGAAGGAGATGAAACTGATTATCCAACATAGTGGACAAAAATCGAAAACTGATGTTTAAAACCTATTACTGGTTCCATAATATATACAAAAATGATTATAAGCCCCTACAGGAAGATCAAGCAACGCTAATTATCAAGCCATTGAGAGTACATAACCAAGGAGTGCAATTCCTTAATTCAAACCCTTAACAGATAAGAATGTAAGAACCAAGTGAACAATTCACACCTTCTCTTTAGTGGAATAGATATATCCTTCCAGGTTATTTTTTAACTCTGCAGTTCTTCTTCGCTCAGCATCCCGTTTGTTCAGTGCATCCAATTTTCTCTTTGCTTCATCTAGAGATTCCTTTGAAAGAGGTGCTCCAGGTCCCACCGTCTTCTCAACAACCTCCAACAAACAGAAACAAAAATAAGGAATAAGAAAGGGGAAAAAAAGCGTGAGACTTGCTACAAGAAAGATACTTTCTGGACGTAAATTATCAGTCTATACCTTCAGTGGAACCCTGAATGTTCGTTTTTTCAGTTTTTTCTCTGTGCCCAAATCAATTGTACTTGATTCCTCTGCAGTGGAGTTGGATGCAGCACTGATTTCACCATCAGACTGCAAGTTTTTATTGCTATCATCTGAAGTGTTGTTAGTACCAGTTTCAACTGATATGTTTGGGGAGGTACTGGTTGTAGTTTCCAACGTCAGATTCTTTTTAGGTCCCTCCACCCATTCTGATACCTCAATGACGGCATCTGCTCGGTCTAAAGAAAGAATTCCACTTCGGCTGAGAGAGAAATGGAGATTTGCCTTGATAGGAGAGGACAGATTTCGGGAAGAATATCTAGACAATGTAGAATAAGAAGAAAAAATAAAACCTTTAGGACCTTTTACTATGAAATGGTTTTGTGATCACGAAAAAAAAAAAGGGAGAGAGGGAAAAATATAGATCTGCAAAAATATCAAGGAAATCCTTACTTTTCACTTGCATCAGCAAGACCAGACACAGCATACTGAGCAAAGACATTTGAGGTGACACCGGGAGGCAAAAGATCTTCACTCTCATATGCAAGTGAAACGTCGAAATCTTTGTTATGGGCAACGGATCTGAACATCTATAAATAAGAAGAAAGATAATTAGACATAGGACTAATCCATCCAGGAAGAGGAAAAAATGGAGCATGCGGTTCCAATCACAACTTTTAGCCAATCATCTAGTTATCTCATGTTAAGAGATTCAAAATACCTTACTGGGTAGCTTTTTCATCCTTGGTACAAGTAACTGCTTGGTACTCTCATCTTTAACAAGATCAGGACCATTTAGTTCAACTGTGAAACCATATGTTGAACCATCAACCATTCCTAACTTGCGATTCAGTTTGATTCCATCACTTAAATTTGCAGCATGTAGTGATGCACCAAGAACTATAGCCTCATCAGCATCCAGATGTTTGTCCAGCTCAGTCCTACCAAGAAATTCTTGGATCTTGGCCTATTAAAAGTCAAAAAAAGAGATTTCTTTTAAAAGCTAGCTTGATTAACAGGTGAGGGACAAAAGAAAATAATGGGTCATGGAATAATTAGGCATACACTATGGCATATCCTTGCTAAGCTAAAAGCAGTGAGCTAAGAGACAAGTGTGTCAACTTGCTTATATTCATGCTATGAGGAACACTTGTAGCACAATAAGCATAAGAAAAGCATTTTTTGACTGCATGCAACCACTGTTTATCCATTATCTTCATCAAAATTATTCAAGATCCTTTTCGTTCCTCAAAATTGCATCAAAGAATCATTTACTAAAATGGAAGACATCAAAGCAATCAAAAGGAGGTTGACGTGTAGCAAAGTGGTACCATGGCGGGATCGGACAGTGCAACTTTGCAAAAATAGTTTTAAAGTTAAAAACTCTTAACTAAAAAATTGATAAAGCTAAATGCGAAGGATGGCTCTTCTGCTTTTTGTATTGAGGTGTGGATGAAATGATAGAATGACCATAATTTCTACCTTCAGTCCATAAACGACAACTGAAAATGACAGTACCAACCTGCAACTTTGGCACTCTGGTAGAACCTCCTATGAGTTCAACTGCATATATTTCATCCAACTTGAGCCCAGAATGCTTGATAACTTCTTTTAAAGGTATAAGAGACCTATCCCACAGATCTTCACAAAGCTCCTCAAACTTCTCACGTGTGATAGTGCTCCTGAAAAAAAAAGATGCTAATTGAAGGTTGTCACACAAATATATAACAAAACATTCTTTTGAGCATCCAACTAATGATCATATTCAACTTAACTGCTAGCAACCCCACACAACCAGTAAGAATGTTGCTACACAATGCTATTGTTGAGGTTTTGCCATAACTAACGAGTTCTCAACCACACACAAGGGCTTGTGGGTAAGCAAACCAATAAGAAAACCTTGATCTTTAACCATAATTGATGAAAAAAAAAAAAGAACTCTTGCAATTCACGATGCAACAAACAAATTGGTTAAAGTTATTTTAGCTAATGAAATCAACAGGGTAAAATACCAGCTCAAGCAACAAAATGTCTGCCAATCTTTATTACTTTCTGCAGAACTTAGTATTATAAGATACCACACATACACAATTATTTCACTAAGTTGCAAATCATTACAAAAGATAAAAAGAGATTCATATGAGATCACAATCAATTCTTCATCTGATCTACGTGAAATATTCATATACTCAAAAGGAAAAGCAAATAAACAAACAAACTGGAGCAACTATACATATATGAAGGAGCAAAAATTCTATATGTTTCATTAATGCAGTGATGCATCTAACTGAATTAATTATTCAACCAGACAACTTAGTGGTCAATGATGGAAAAGATTGTTGTTGCAAATTAATTGAATGCAACTGGCAGGAACATATCATGATAGCCAAAAACATAAGGTGGGCAGCCCGATGGCAGCCATAAGTTCACAAAAACAAGTAACTGATGCTGGCAAAAGCAGAGAAAGAGAATGGATTTACAAACAAGAACACTAGGATAGCTTGTTTATGCGTAGCATTTCCAAAGTCCCACCATACCTAAAGTCCCGGTCGTCATAGAGAGATTCAACTGATATAGGAGCCGCCGTATTTGCACTTAAAATTTCTTTGGTTCGCTTAACCTGTTTCTTCAATTTAGCCATCGCCTTAGGAGACTTTCTAACATCAACCCCATTTCCAACTTGTTTATTGAATTCATCTGCAAAGAACTCCACCAACCGAGATTCCATATTCTGTCCTCCAAGAACTGCGTCCCATCTAACATCCTTAACCTGGAAATATTATAAAATCATAAAAACATTAACAGGACCCAGCCAAGTATCAAAGAACTAAGTATAAAAAGAAACCACAAAATATAAAGGGAAAAAGACAACATTTATTACACTTCAGTTAGTTTTAAACCAAATTAAAATGAACTATTTTTGTTAGTTTTTTATTAACTCAAATCATCTAAATCGATTTACAGATATAGACGTTCAACAATCTTTACTGAAGCTCTTGTACTAACAACCAAATTAGATGGGAATTGCAGTTTTAGATTTCTCCAGGGAATACTAAAGTCCAAACTTTTCTCTCTTAATAAAGCTAATGCATTGAAACATAAATTAGCTACAAATTTCAAGAAAAAAATCAAACAAGAGAAAGATGAGAAATTTACCTGAAATTGATTAACGGACAAAGTCTTTCCGAACTCTTTTGCACTGTAGGCCGAGTAGTGAACAAGAGCTGCATAAGTACTGCTTGACCCCATATCATATAATACAACGTACCTTGAACCATTAGAAAAGTCTTTGTCAATCCCGTACTGTAACGCAGCACCTGAATGCTCATGTACCAAAGCAAGCACATTTATTCCCGCCAACTGCGCCGCCGTAACCAACCCTCTCCTCTCCACCTGCCCAAAATACGGCGGTATGGTGACCACCGCATCCTTCACCGGAACCTTCGTGTGAACCTCCGCCAAATTCGCGGCGTAACTCAACACCATCGCCAGCAACTCCTCCGCAGAGTAAATCGAAGCATCGGCGCCCAGATTATCGGCGATCCTGAAACCGGCCGCGCCTCTAGAATTTTCGACGACGTCCAACGGGAGGTACATTGAATCGAGAAACGATTTCACGTAAGTGTACGGCTTTCCGATCATGTCTCGGAGCTGAGAGTAGACTTTGTCCGGGTACCGTGCCGCGATTCCGGCGGCTTCTTCTCCTAGAAGGCGAGTTCCCCCCTGGAATGCGACGAAAGTCGGGGATTTGCGCTTCGACATCTCATTGATTGCGATCGAGATCGGCGTTTGGCCTGGCTTTAGATTCACTACAGCGACTTTCATCCATTCGGACCCTAGATCTACGCTCGAAACGGCTGATTGAGAAGGAACAAAGTTCAACAAAAGCAAGGATATGAATATTCCTGATTTGAACAACATTGACTTCATCTTTATTATTTGATGAAGTTGAAGGACTCAGAATTGCATTCTCTGTTAGTGACCAGCAGTGTTGTTTTATTTCAAGCTCTTTCCTTTTTCTGTTTGGTTGGCGAGAACCCGAGAGAAAGTGAAATGGAGATTTCTAGTTTCGGAGGAAAATATGGGAATTATGGAGGGGTTTTGTGGAGCAAGGGGGTGTGCGCGTGGGAAGGAGGCACTGGCAAATAGGAGACCGCCACGTAGACAAATGTACACGTGGAGGAAGAAGAGACGTTCGGTTGCGTTGCGAATGGTATCATCGTAGACTCTTGTGGAAGACTTTGGAAGTCAACGGAGAGGAAGGCTCAGATTTCATTGTTCTTTTAGCAAAATATTTAAAACGTTAACCCAGGCGCTGGGAAGTTAGTAAGAAATTTTATTGAATTAAGTAAGATTAGATGTTCGAACCGTTCTTATGTATATAGTCGTTTAAAACTTGATATTAGAGTTTTACTTACCGCAAAAGATTTATCAGGTTTGAGAGATGATTAGTCTAAATATGAATAGCTTAAAAGTATCTTCTCATAATTGAAACCTTCTTAAAATACCTCGTGGACAATAAAAAAAATATATTTAAAATGTTTAATTTATTTTTTATTAAAAGAATAAGATTATATTTTGTTGAAATTTATGATATAAAAATTGTAACAAAAATATATTTAGTTGAAATTTGTAATTAAAAACCTAAAAATACATGCTCAGGAACTCCTCAATTATTAATTGAAATATTGTTAACTTGAAACTAATAATCGAAGCTGTAACGTTGAAATTGATTGGATTTCAGATCACGTGTTTAAATGACATCTATTGGCTATTGAACTTTGTATCTAGTCTATGGAACGCAACAAACACAAACCATAAAATCAGAAATGCAAGAATGCAAACCAAAAGATCAGGAATGCAAAAAACACAAACCAGAAAATCAGGAAAGAGAGAAGAGATGAGTTAGAGACTTAAAAAGAGAACTATATAATAGACTTGATTCACTATAAATCTTTAATAATTCTAAAAAATAGGAACAATAGATTTTAAAGTGTCAAAATTTTTTAAAAATTTTCAATTTGCTATCTAAACTTTTAAAATTTTTAATTAAGTGATGAATCTTTTATAACCTTAAAACAACATTTTTAAATCCATGTGAATAATTAATTATTAAGAAAATTTTCACGTAGAAGCGTGTCAGACAAAAATAATTTTATTTTCCAAATTAACAAAAATATTAACATAACTAACATTTTAAATTAAGGGACCAAATTATTAAAATTATAAAAGATTAATCACTTCATTGAAAATTTTAAAAATTTAAGATACTTAATTGAAAATTTTCTAAAAAGTTTAATATTTTAGAATCTGTTGTCCCTAAAATTTATAATTAATTAGAGTGACATTTAAGAGTAAGCATTGATAATGTCATCATTGATCTTTTATATTAAAAATGATTAAATATTTTTGTAGGACATGGATTTTTTTAGTATATGAAGCCTTAAAATGAGCATCCATATTGATTTGGATCACTAATTTGGTATTAAAGTATAAAATTATTTATTGATATGACAACAATTAGAGCTTAATCACAGCACTAAAACTCTTTGAGTGGTAAAGATTATGATTGAGTATGGTGATTTTCAAGAACTTGGTCCATAAATCCTGATCTGATGCAGAAATCACACCTTGAAACTGAAACAAACCCATGCCTTCAATGTCAACCTGACACTGGAGCTCATTGGGATCAATTATATAAACTTGGAGAACCTGTTCATGGATCAAGAGCTGGTGTTTTGTTCATGCCTGCCGATCCTGGACGGAGACATGATTATGAGAAACTCTGCAAAACTTATGGCAAGAATATTCATTTTTGGCAGTTTGACAGGGGTGACAATCTTATGATATATTGTAAGGAAGAATATACTTATCTTATGATCCTTGTACTTGGAAGATCACTGTCAAGTTCAGTTCATCGGTCCCTCCTTGTCGATGCCCGTAGTTGGTGTTTACGAGTTGATGATGGTGATTTGAGCTTGAAGAATCACACCTCTGACATTGCACGCTAATACTTGTACAAATCACGTTTCAAAAACAAAATCGTACTTTCTGAACTTTTTTCTTATCAGATTGTGCAGGTTTATGGGCTACTAAAGATCAGGAACTGCACATTTGTCGAAAAGCCTTACGTTAACTTGCATGCAATATCTGAGACTTCCAAGCATCTTATATGACAAAATAAATGTTACTACAAGATCATTGAGGGTCAATCTGGAGAAGCCTGATGAATTAACCACATCTGACTGCTTTCCTGCTTCAGGTATCAGCATACCTTGTTTGGCACATGCCTAATACCGCAGAGCTGCATACAACACAGTTGCTGAACATGATTCAATTTCTATGAAAAACCTGTAGAAAGTACTGAACATATCGAATGGGGTCAGGAGCTTAAGTTCAACCACTTGTCCCTCTTTATTACCTGACTAGGAACAATCCATGATACTTGTTCCGTTATGACTGCATGGGGCGAGTGGTAGAACTCTGCAGCAGTGATAATTGAACTACAAATGAACAATGTGGGACTAATGCTTGTAATCAATTTCTTTAAACATATTCTCACCTTCACATTCTCTGGAAAATGACTGCAAGAAGTACCAAAAAGCTGAGCCGTAACTAGATATATTTTGCTGTCTCTATACTGATTCAAAATCTCATTAGATTGTACCGGTAATGACAAACAGTGAGATATCATCGCCAAAATATGTCCAGATCTTCGGAGTTGGTAATGATATCAATGTTTCACAAGGAACATGATTACAATGCATATCGCTTACAGATACCTGCTTTCCATGTAAAGCTGATAAAGTAGTGCATCATATATTAAATATCCTCTGTATTTGAACAGTCACAACCTAGTAATACCATCTTAGAGTGAGCAAGATAGCCACCAGATAAAAAGCAGTACTAGTGTTCTCAATGCCTTTTTTATTCTTTTCGACACTTGTTTGGGAACCAACAAGACTGCCAAGGTGCCTATCACTACACAGCCATGGCACAATGACACAAACCTATGGAATCCATATAAACATGCTGACAGAAGTTTATAGATGTGGCATAAGATTTTCTGAAGGAACTGGCTACTTTGTTTAGGCTTATTACTTCGTTTTCTCATTTCAGGTTGATGTTCATAATTTGAAATCACAGATTATCAGTTTTGGATATCAATCACAGATTATCAATTTCGGATATCGCAGCTTGAGCAACAAATTGAAAACCAAAATTAAACACAGCACCATTTGAAGTATTTATGCCCCTTCAAATCCCAAATCAAGGTAGTGATACTTACTGAAGCCAGAGCATACCTTCCTCCTCAAGGTGAAACTATAGCTAAAGTAAGCTTGTTGTCATGAATTCAAGCTCTTAAGCTACTCGGCATACTGTTGAACCTCAACAACAGACACAATCTGAATCTCATCATATAACATTGAAAATTAGAAAATATCAACTGCGACATAAAAATCAGTGTATATTAGATACAGACACAGTCATTCATTCTAAACTGATTTCAGGCAACAGCTGAGGATTAGGCACTTGGTAGATTTTTTTTTTCTATCAATCTGAATCGCATCATATAACATTGAAATTTAGAAAATATCAACTGCGACATAAAAATCAGTGTATATTAGATACAGACACAGTCATTCATCCTAAACTGATTTCAGGCAACAGCTGAGGATTAGGCACTTGGTAGATTTTTTTTTTCTATTTCACATGTCAATCTCAAAACAAAGCTTATCCAACATATAGCAATAGATAATAGAGCAGGGATACCTGAGAACAGAAGAGAATTGTAGCCTTTCCTTTCTCTGCTAGTTGTCACACCAAATGCATGAAAACTAAATAAGGCTTCCACAAGTAAAATTAAGGCCTGCGAGAGGTTTTTATCTTTCTTCCTTCAGCTTGCTCTTTGAGTGATCGCTTCATATTCCTTGTACTTGCTCTCATTAGACATCCTTAGTACCAACAACCATCGTGTGGCCGTGAGGCTGCTGCGTTGCAGAGTACCATGCGTAGAGCCTAATGTTGCTCAATGAAGCATATGGTACAAGGTCAAATGAGCCTATCCGAGGATTAAAACAGCAACTGTACCATTTCGAGTGGTTCTCTCAAGCAATAAGGTAGCATTATGTCCTTATCATTTGTCTTCAGAAGTTGCACTCGATGCTCCATCTCTTTCTAGGCATCATGAACCTGACAGGAATAAAATATGTATAAACACATCAAAAAACAAAACACTAACCAGTCTCAGATTTCATTACAATTGAAGCAGGTGACCCTTAACCTCTTCAAAAGCAAGAAAAGTAAACAACTTATCATAATATATACACCAAATTCACTGTTCTATATACCGCAGGTATATTTATGCCAGATCAAATATTAAAATAGCAGTTACCTTTTTCTGGGGTTTTAGGCTAAGAACCAAATTTCAATTAAGTACCCATTTTGAGTGGAAAGGAAATCAAACCAATAGGAGAATTACTCCAAACAATAAAGAGCATCTACATAACATATTAGCCGCAAATTTGCAAAGAACAATATATAATCTCCTTTACTTCAGCAGAAGCCTTATTGTTGACAACATTTCCCAAATAGAGAACAACAATTATAATAACTCAAAGTAAGTATAAAAGTGAGTCCCAATCAATGTAGAATTGTGCCTGCACAAAGAATCTGAATTTGCTATACTTGGTGACCAATTTTCTTACTTATCATTGATGTAAAGTCAAATATTCTGATTGTATCTGATAATGAGACCAAAAAACCAAAATCTAGCTCCTAGACAATGGTCACAACAATCAAGGAATACAACCCCAGTACTGTTGGTCCCTTAATATGCCTAGCCTGACCGACATATTGCAGTGTCTGATCCGATAT
Organism: Erythroxylum haughtii; assembly: GCA_025504935.2. Taxonomy (NCBI): domain Eukaryota; kingdom Viridiplantae; phylum Streptophyta; class Magnoliopsida; order Malpighiales; family Erythroxylaceae; genus Erythroxylum; species Erythroxylum haughtii. The sequence continues at coordinate 50,143 of JANSVB020000248.1, forward strand.
GCTGGTCTCTTTGGCAAATTTTCAAGCAATTATGATTGTCTGTACAAGCATTGATGAATTTGATCATATGAAGTAAAAAGTAATAATGTATCCACCAAAAGGATCATATAATCAAATCTTTCCAATTTGACAGACTTATCAACAGAAGCAATAAAAATTTGCAATCCTTATGCTACAACACAATTTCATAGGTTAGTAACCACATACATGAAAACAAATAAGCTATAAAACGTATTAAGCATAATATCTTACTGTCACTAGTTTGTTTTCCTGAAATAATTGTTTCCATAAAGAGATGAGCACTGACGGCAAAATAGCATGTATATCAAATCTTTCTGTGGATGCCCTAGGTCTTGAATTATATGACAACAAAAATCTGAATGACCAAAACTCTTTTCTTCGTTAAAGGAGAAGGAAACAAAAAGGACAATTTTCCTTATCCTGTTCTATCTTTATAACCACTTCTATCACCTAAAATACAGGTGTGGCCCTATTAGTAAATGATATGAGACACAATCATTTTTGAAGCCTTACCCAATCGAACAACTATCAATGCATGAACTAGCAATTAGCATGTTAAGATTTGAGACTAAAGATTTCGAGAGTCACACCACAATCAATTAAAACATACATGGAAAAAGTATAATATTTCCTCTAGAAGCTATATTGTCTAGAAATGGCCAAAAATCATGAAGTCTACAGCAACCAACCAACTATATAAATTGTATAAATCAACCCCTGCAGACACTTGTCACTGATTACGGTTTCCACTGTACATCTATCCAGCACTTCTTATCCAATTACTTGTCGTATTCCTAGTCATAATACATGAATCTTGATTGTATTTTATAAAAGCATTAGTCTGCATAATTGCACCTTTTGAAATAGAAAAGCATGATTAGTTATGATCATAGTGCCATAATTCAGTAGCATTAATGAACTTGCTAATAATAAAGTAGCATGCATTGCATGTGCGAAAAGTTGCATGACGACAAAATTGCATGACGACAAATTGCAGAACAAGATACAATTCAAAATGCTTAATGTTATGGTAAATCCAGTTTAAGTTTACTTTCTATATAGAGGGCTCTTTAAGCATGTTCACTACATTGCAGAATATATATTAATCTTTTGTTATGCTGGATAGTGTTGTATGTAAATACGTTTATACAATCAAAGCATATGGAATGTAGTTAAGAGAAAAAGC
>JANSVB020000248.1:88628-101563 GCA_025504935.2 Erythroxylum haughtii
CCTATCAGTCAGTCCCAATTTACCATAATACCCTTGATAGCAGTAACGGGATGTTACACTAACACAGGTTAGTTTGACTCGGCTCATTACTATCCCTTTTTATGTATACACTAAAAATGATATTGTTTATTATTATTTAAGTTTTTATATTGTGTGTTTTTTTGGTTTTTAATCAAAATTTAAAATAATAACTTGAAAAATTAAAAATTAAAATAATTTTTTATAAAAATTTTAAACATACAAAAAAATTTCTAACATTTCTTAAACTACTTCTTTTACCCAATAAATTGTTATTCCATTTAGAAATTATACTTTTAGAAGATTTCTAATTTGCATGTATTCTAAAGACTCATTAAAGTATTAAATCTTAACATATATTAATGTAAAATCATTTCCAATTCTTTATATCTTTTCAATTGAGTATAAAAAGTGATGACATGACCATCAAATGCAACAATGTTTAGTATTAAAAAAAAAAAAGAGGAATACAACAAATTATTAATGACCAAAAAAACTCAGTAGATTCTATTATAACAATTTTGAATTTTTCAATTTTCAGTTGGATTTATTTTAATAATTTTATTATAAAAAATTATTTAATTTATAAATCACCATTTCTTTGTAAAATAATAAGTTCTTATAAACTATAAGTATAAATTAATTATTTTTATTTAACAAATTTTTAGTTAAACTTTAAATTCCTCTATAAGTAATTACAATATTTTTCAATAATATTTCAAAATTTTTAATATTTAATCACTTTTATAATAATTGAATACATATTTAACCTTTTACACTTAAACCTCTTGATAACTTTCAGTCAATCTTTTAAAACATAAAAAAAAAAACAAAAAGAGAACATAGTAAATTTCTTAAACACTTTAACACACTATGCAAACTATAGTTATAAAGTGAATATATGCATTATTATACTTTTTTATTACTAGTTCCCGTAACATGGGAACACACTAGCAAAAAAGCTATTGTCACTCTAGAAATTTGGTAAGTTTGAAATTTAGACGGACATGTATGGCCGCACGCTGTAGTCTAATTCAACGGTCAAACATCTCGTCATGTTCGTATTTGTGCCACTGAAAGTCCACCAACTTGTGTACGTTTGCAGTAAACGTTTAAAATAATGCAAGACATGCGCTGCTTCTCAGAAGTTTCATTTGGTCTGTCGCCGGCCACGACTATCTCCATTTTGCTTTCATAAGTTTTACAGACTCACGAATCCACATTTTATTTACATAGAGACGAGGATGTGAAACCACCGAGATCCGATGACAAGTAGTTGGTTTTAACGGGTTCTGAAAAGGGTATTTCTTCATTAGCAAGAATCTGACCAGAATCAGGAGAAAAGGTCCCGCCTTTAGCATCACCAAGAGTGCCTCTTTTCTTGTTGTTTGAAGATTCAGAACTGTGGTTAATGGTATGACTTGTAGAGCTATAGATGTGTGATCTCTTTTGGATTGTGATGTTTCAAAGTATGCGTAAGATCTTGACGTTGTTTTAGGAAGCACTTTTGTTTACTGCACTTGGCGGAAATGGACTATTGTCTACTGTTGAACCTCCTGATGAAGTTCTCCAATTAGCAACGGAATGACAGAGAATCTGTTGATGAATCGTTTCCGTTCTTTAATGATCTTCCCATTTTATCAATTCCAACTGTAGATATGGAAATCTTGAGAGGAGTTTTAAGACTCTGTTGATCAACCAATTTCATCTATATGCAGATGGAACCAGTGGAAAAGGTGGAGATGGAATCTGATGAGGAAACCCCTTTTAGCGCATCACCGGCAGGAACTAAAGTTCATCCTTTTGATTCCGAGTTACGTAGTGCGGGTCTTCCTGCAGATGTTGGCAAGTTCAGGATTTTTAATAGGTTAAAGATGAGCCCTCTAAGAAGTATATACTTCGTCTTGATGGCAGCAAAGATTAACATGTTGCTACCTTTTGGTCCCTTAGCAATGTTGGTGCACCATTTTACACAGAGCAATGTAAGAACTAAGTACATCCCCCGGATTGTCTTGAGTTCCATTTCTATTATAGATAGTTAGTCCAAAGACAATGCATTACTTTTCTGATGAAACGTAGCCAACTGTCGAATGATTGCTGTTTCTTTGCCACTTTTTTAGTTTAATCTCCAGCTTGTTACGCTGATTTCCCTATATTTACTATGATTTTTATAAATAGGGATGGGTATTCTTCCTTAGCTTCCTAGGCATCACTGCTTTGGCAGAGCGTTTGGGTTACACAACTGAGTAAGCATTCACTACTCGTCTTAAAAATGGCCGACAATTAAGTTGATTTTTACATTTATTCTATTTTGCACAATGCTAAGCTTATCAATATTTGTGGAGCAGGCAGCTTGCAATGTACACTGGACCAACAGGTATTTTACTAACTTAATACTAAAGGTGTGATTTAGGTACTAGTTGAAGCTATGATAATAGTTGTGCATAAGTAATTAACTTATATTTATGTCTTCTTATTATCTTTTTCATCTGGTTTATTTGGTTCTTGTTTCCTTTTTAATGGAAATTGCAGTTGGAGGTCTCTTGAATGCCACTTTTGGAAATGCAACAGAAATGATCATATCTATTTATGCATTGAAGATTGGAATGATAAGGGTAGTTCAACAATCTTTACTGGGCTCCATCTTGTCAAATATGCTCTTGGTTCTTGGGTTTTCTTTCTTTGCTGGAGGGATAGTTTATAAAAGGATTCAGCATTTTAGCAAGGTATGTCCCCAATATTTGATCAGATTAAGGATGAAGTAGCTGTTTTCCTTTCCTATCATTCTCTTATTTCTCAGTTCATATTGAAGTGGGATTGTCATTGCATCAGGCAGTTGCTCTTGTGAACTCTGGGTTGCTTTTGATGGCTGTAATGGGGATAATGTTTCCTGCTGTGCTTCACTTTACACATACAGAAATTCAATTTGGAAAGTCAGAGTTGGCTCTTTCAAGATTTAGTAGCTGTGTAATGCTAGTCGCGTATGGAAGTTACCTGTTCTTTCAACTCAAAACCCCTCATGATATGTATATTCCTGTGAATGATGAGGTATTTTATTTTATTACTTTTCAACTTAAAACCCCTGAAGATCCGTATTGTGCAGGCCTTCATTCTAGTGTTTGTCTGTCCAGACTTAGCATGAGAGTTTAGTTGTCTAATGGTGTCTTGGCAAATATGAAGCAAGAAACAAACCATACATCTAGCTCATATCTATCTGGGAATAATTTCAAGTATGAAGTTGTCTTAAAATAGTTGTAGGTTGGACTAGTCAAAATCTAGAAACTTTTACTCATGGTGTGATGTAAGGACTACAAATGAGGGTTATTTGGAGGTTTATTTTTAGAGAAAAAACTAAAAATTCTGTTAAAATAATGTAAAAGTTCTAAAGATTCCTTATTTTAATAAAACCTATAAATCATATGAAATTGTAGGGCTATGCCTTAGTGAAATCATCTGATACCTTGTTCATGACTCAGCTTGGCTGTTGTTTTTCTTTTGTTGGGGCCATTAGGATTCCATTTGTGGTACTTAACATCTTGGTTTGGAAGTATAAACTTCATACAACTTCCGCAGGGAAGAGACAATCCTGAAGACGATCTTTCTGAGGAAGATGCGCCTGAATTAACTTACAGGGAAGCAGTCCTTTGGCTAGCAATTTTAACTTTGTGGATCTCTGTACTGTCTGGTTATCTTGTGGACACCATCAAGGTATCATCCATTATGAAATTGTTTCTTTTCTAGGAATGATACTCCTTTTTTGTATTCATGATTAAGATATACCAAAACCATTTGGAAAATGAAATGCAACGAAATGAAACTTTCAAGTTCAATAGTTCTAAAGTACACTACCACCCTCCTGAAAATAACACAAGAAAAATAAAAAAAGAAATGGTAGCGTAATTGAATCATTCCTATTGAATGTAATTACTATGTTACCTAAACGTGGTAAATTTTGATACCAATTACTACTCTTTTTTCAGGGAGTATCCAACTCGTGGAACATGCCTGTGTCTTTCATCAGTGTGATTCTCCTTCCAATTGTAGGAAATGCTGCTGAGCATGCAAGCCCAATCATGTTTGCCACAAAGGATAAGCTTGTCAGTGCTGTGATAATATTTTTGCTGCTAATGTTAAATTTCTTCTATTATTCATGGTCATGGTGCTTATGTGATATCTGTTTAAACAAGTAGGAACTATATTTTATTTTTCAGGACATTGCACTTGGGGTTGCTATAGGATCTTGTACCCAGATATCAATGTTTGTGGTTAGTTCTTCATCATTCTGATCATCTTTCAATATTAGGACGATGTGGTTACGATTTGCTTGCTGTGGAATAACCAATAGTCTGTACTTTTGGAATAAAAGCATTTTCAGAGGTAAAAGGTTATTGTCTTCAATGAGCTAAAGAATTTTCTTCCGCTGTGACTTCAAGATTCCCTTTTGCGTCGTTGTCGGATGGATCATGGGAAGACCGATGGACTTGAACTTTCAACTCTTTGAGACTGCTACCCTGTTTATAACAGTTCTAGTGGTGGCATTTATGTTGCAGGTTTGTAATTCTGTCTGTTTATCCATATTCCTTTCTTGTTTGTTAAAAATAATCTTTACTGTGAATCACGGAGTTGCAAAAACTTTCAAGTTTGCATTTTACCTGTCAGAATAGTACATACACATGTATCTAATTTATGCATGTCTTTATACATCTAAAAGAATTTACATCTACTGGATATGCCTGGAAAGTTATGCTATCGTAAGGTTATGGCATAAAAGGTGATGCTATCCTCAAAGATGAACCTTTTTTGACGGTCTCAGACAGTATGCTCTCTCTTGCATATCCTATTTCTTATGGATTCTTTACTACCAAAAGAAAGAATGGTTTCATCTAAAGGCATACATATACCTTTGGTTATCTCCATTTCTGCTTTCTTTTCTCAAGTACAAGTAGTTCAATTCTACAGTACCAAGAAGAACGGATTGGTTACAAGCTGATATAGAACTTGGCATCAAGTCAATATTAACGAAAAAAGAAAAAATAAAGAGGTCCTAAAGAAGAAAAACAAGTTTGCTAAAATTGGCACATCATTTGATTTTGTCGCTTGATGTCTTAAGTAGAACTTGACTATTTCCTTACATGTTCACTTGTTGGTTTTAAAAAACATTGGTTTTGGCCAGGATGGGAAGGCAAACTATTTTAAAGGCCTGATGCTTGTTCTCTGCTATCTCATAGTTGCTGCAAGTTTCTTTGTACATGTCGACCGCCCTTCAAACGGTATGTCGTCTGAAATGTTTAAGCATTATCCAAAGTATTGTGCTTGAATTCAAAGAGCATTTCATTCTGAAGTTGCATTTTATTCTTTGTTGGAAGTGATAATTTGGAGAATTTTCAATTTTTATGATTCTGACTTAATACTAATGAGCATATATTGGATGGAAGCCAATGGTATGCTATTGTTGAAACAGTCAAAAGTTTTATAACTTCTCAGTAAAGGTATAATCTTTTGGTAAAGTAAATGCGTTTTTTAAGATATTGCGTGAAAAATAATATATGTAATTCATATTCTTCCGTTTAACTGCACATTTGGCAAGTCTAAGAGAGAGCTCATAGTGATGATTTATGCTTTGGTTGATACAGATGAATGATGATCGTTACGGTAGTAGCTAAAGCAGCGAAGTGTCCTCAGCTTTGTGCACAGAAAGGTCAATATCAGGATGGTAGTCATTATTGTGGTGATGCAATGTGTGCAGCCTGAAATCTCTGATGTAGAATGCTTCTGGATAGTTTTCATAATCTCGGAGAAGCACACTGCAGCATTTTGGCGACGGAATCCGGTCTTTCTGCATTGAAGTAGATCATTCTTTGTTGAATTCTTAAGGTTATTTTTGATATGCGGTCATCATCACGAGCAAAAGGTGCTTGTAATACTAATGATGTTAATTAACATTCAAGTGTCCCTATCTAGATAAACTCTAGCTCCTGTAGTCAAAAGGGAAGGAGCAGAATGAAGTGTGAACTGTTTCGGTAAAGCAGATTGGTCCCAGATTTTCTCTTGGACCATACTATGGTGATTTCTCTGCATCATTTTCTATTATATGCCACAGAATTGTATATATATAGAAGTGAAATATGAAGACTTGCATTGAGCTCAGGTATAAACAAGCTCGATCCGGTTACTACCACCGTGTTACAGTGACACTCTTAACGTTATTTTATATCCCATCCCTCGTTCCATTCAAGAAATAGAACTATCGTAAGGCAAAGGAATGATAAATTCAGATTTATTATACAAAAGTTTTATCAGGATGTGAATCATAGATGGAATTTGAACATTCAACTTCCTGAAGGCAGAAAATGAAAGATATGAGGCACTGAGAGCCTGAAAAATCTGGAAATGTTGCATTACCTGTATCAGGTTTTTTTAAAGTGAGAGACCTTGACAAGATAGGCTATCAAAAACTATGTTAGAAGGCTGAACAAATTGAGTTTACCTCAACCAAGATCTAGAATAATATGACTCTGTTACAAGTTACTGAGGACATGACATGAAAAAGATTAAATTTAACTCAACTGAGATCTAGAATGATATGTCTCTGTTATAACTTAAGCTGAGCTTGAACACCCTAGCCAAAGTCCGACCCATAACTTAGTCAACCCAAACTTGACCTGTTGACTTTGAGCTTGGCCTGGCCCAAGCTAGATTGTCATCCTTAGTTTTTTTTAGTTTGTTTATTTATTTAATTATGTTATTTATTATTAGCATTCTATATTTATAAGTATTTATTCATATTTTTTTAATATCATTATTTTGCATTGTGTATATGTCTATCAAAAATAACTCTCCATAAGTAACTTAAGATTATGTAATATTGAACCTCTAGATAGCCTATATTACAGCGCGACTCTCGTTAAGCGTGGTTGTTATTGCCGGTGAGTAACAGAAGTTGAATGCTTAATTTTCTCATGGATTAACACAAGCTGTTCCTTGAGAGTTCTAGTGTTCATAGATGCACTTGGTATGATGGGCGATGTTACGATTGAGATGAGAGGCAACCTTGTCAATCAGCTTGTTAATGGTCATGAAAAAGAAAAGAAGAAACCAAAGAAACATAAAACTAAGATACCACGAGAGCCTTCTAAACCCCGAAATCAAGTGAATGGGAGGTAGTTTCGTGATGATTTTGAAATGCTGAATGGAGCTCAACGAGGTTAGCTAGTTCAACATCCATTGTATCTATACCATTAAATCCTAGTGTGCAACCTGCTAATACAGAATTGGATGCAATTCAATCTGTTATCCAAGAGAGTGAAAAAGTTCCGGAGAAGTTGCAGAAGCAAGAGGATAACATGGTGCAGAAGTAACAGAGAAAGGCAAGGATCTCCCTGACAAGGAATTCAAGCTTCCATATTAGAAGCCTTTGCCTTGTTTAGTCGATTATCATGCTTGTTGAACCTGCTACAAGGATTACAGCAACGATATCCTCAAATGCACCCCTTTCACTAGGAGTTACTGATTATCATGCTTGTCCAACCTGCTACAAGGATTACAGCAACGATATCTGTCAGGATATATTTTATATATACTTTATTTAGTTTTGATATTTTAAATTGGACATATAAGAAAATTAAAATTATAATATGGATTGATGAAGATGGGTGGAGATTGTGTTTTAATGGAAGTTCAACTCATTCACGTGGATATGCAGCAGATGTGGAGATTGTGTTTAATTGAACTCTATCCAAAACATGCATCTAGAGATTGGGTTTTAATTGAAATCTATTAAAAAGAGGTCACTTGGAAAAACCCCGTGTGTGTGTGCGTTACTGTTGTGGTGTGGAAGTCATGTGAGAGAAAAGAAAAGAGACTGGCTGCGCATTTGGTGTTTTCATGTAGTTGAAAATTGTGTCGTACGTTGGGCATAAGGTTAAAGTAGCCTGCGTGGATCTCTACAGGAAGTGTTGCCCACATATTTGATTTATGGTCGAAGTTTATTAAAACACGCAAGTTGAGAAGAAACCTAGTGCAGTGTGTGTTGCAACGAAAATATGCGTGTGAGTTTCTGAAGTTGTTGGTTTTATGTGTCTATGAAGAAAATTCTTGTTTGCTGTGTATGTTAATTAACACAGCTGATTAACGTGTTTTGGTGTATGAGCCACGGTGAACTTGTTTTGTCAGTAAGGTGAATATCATCTTCGGTGATGTGGGTATTGGTTATTATTTGAAGCAACATCGTGACTTATTCTTGTGAAGAAAGAATCAACTATGAAGAAAGTTTTCAACTGAGTTATTTCAATAAGATAAAGCCATAGGGAAGTTTTTCTTTTGTCTCAAGTATTTTGTTATTTAATTTTCAATTGATTAAATACTTGAATTATTTTTATTTATTATCATTTTGAGTGAAAGTAGTTAGAAAAATCCTCCGATGAGGTTAACACGAGTCGGTTGTGTTATTGGGTGTGAAAATCTTTCACAGGAAGTGGGGTTGAGTGATAGTATCAAGGGTTGAGTAGTGTCGACTCAGTAAAGTCTTGAGTAAATCTATTGTATTTCGGTAAAAGTTATTAATCTGGGTGAGGGCCCCGCAAACATAGACAAGGTGTACCGAACCGCATACCGCACGTTGTTGATGCCAAATAAGTTTGCGAAATAATTAACTCCCTTGGATTTTTCAATATCCTCAAATGCACCCTTTTCACAAGGAGTTACTATGATTGTATTTAACGTGCTAAGCAACAAACAAGTTTAGCTGATATGTAAGCTTACAGCTTTACACAAGGAGTGTTTTCGTTTAACATGCAGCACTTCCAACCTGATTGCTTGATTCTTCAGGTTTGAAACCCGTCCACTAATTCTTGTTACATCACCGTTACTTAAAGCGATACCAAACTCTTATCATTTGTTTCTATAGTTTTGTTGAATATTGAATATCTCCCTTCTGAAATGGGTGCTTTGGTCTCCATGAATGAGACTTCCAGATGCTCAAGAGTTTTGCTTATGCTCAATATGATGGCTCCATTCTTTCTTATGCTTTCTCTTAGTGATAACCGGTGAAATGACCTGTTCGGGATGAGGTATTTGGTGTTGTCCCCTTAGTTTTGCTGTATCAGTTAATGGTAATGTTGCGTAACCCTTCCAGACCCCACATTATCCTTGCTTGCTTCGTGTGCCTCGTTGATAAAGATTTGTATTATTGGTGGATGATTATCCAAATGATGTGATTTTTGTGGACATAAATGAGATACAGGAGAGACCCACCAGATCAATTTTTCATAAATTTTGTAAGTTATCCTTTCAGATCTTGTCAACTCCTTTCCAACCCCACAACAAGAGATTGTTAGGAACTTCCAATCCATTTCTGTGATCTTCAAATCGTTTGTCTTTCTGGAGAAACATTCCATATTCCAAGCAGAGATTGAGATCTGAAAATTAGAAAACTAGTGAAGAAAGTGAGCTAGTTCTTGCTTTAAGCGTGGTTCACAAAACTATTACCAGACAAAGAGGAGAAGTGTGAAATGAGCCAAACACTTCAGGAAATAGAAAGCCTAAGGCTCAGGACTAGGGGGGCCCTAAGGAGGGATGTGATCTAAGGAGGGACGTGATCGTCTGTCCCGGTAATCTTGACCCAACTCTGTCCTGGTAATCTTGACCCAACTTTGTCCCTATTCTTAGGGCTCTTCAAATTCTCTAAATTTTATATAAATAAATGATTGAAATAAACTGAGACAAAGTTGGGCCAGAATTATTAGGACAGAGAATTTAAGAAGCCCTAGAGTTCGGATTTTTAGAGCCCCTCAAATTTTCTAAATTTTATATAAATAAATGGTTGAAATAAATTGAGACAAAATTGGGCCGGAATTATAAGGACAGAGAATTTGAGAAGCCCTAGAGCCCGGGATCCTATGACACCCACCTAATAATGATTAAGTGGTCAAACTCAGACTTAATGGTTTAGTTGATCAACTAAAGGCAAGCAGGTCATGTGTCTATAACTCTACATATGACATCATCCATCCACCATGGATTAGTCCCTTACCTTGTGCATAACAAAGGGAGGGATCATACCTTTCCGTTAACCAATTTTTCGTTTATTATATTAAATTTTATTCACATATTTACATAAAATTTATATAAATATGTGAATAAAATTAACTGTAACAAAATTAACAAGCGCCCGTAAGGTGGCTCTTGTTCGAAATCCCTCCGCTTTAAAGATTATTTACTATTGTTTCGTGTAAAGTGGATATATCATTCAATTTATTACGGCTGTTACCTACAAAAGTGAATATATCATTCAATTTATTACGGCTCTTTCAAACAATTTATTTGATTTGTTACAGTTCTTTTAGACATCATTGAATTGGAGACGTCTGGAAAGCAAATCACATCAATTTTAGAGGTAATTTTAGAGTTTTAGTTTGTTAGGGTTCTTTGATAGTTTTCTTGATGGATTTTTACTAATCATATGAGCCAAGAGGTATTGAATGTTGATTTTTCTTTTATACTTGCTCTACCATTTCTATCTGCGATTTTAATAATATGGCTCAAGATTTTGTTTAATTTCAGTCTTAAATCACCTTATGACTTATGTTCTGTTATTTTAATTTAAACTCAAAACATTTACTATACTATGATGACTAGAATTGTGGTGAATATATATTAGGTATGGAATTCTTCTTTGTAATTGAATGTTGGTTGGTGAAATGACATTTCGATTCCAATATGCATTTACCGTAACTTCTCGATAACATTCTCGATAACATACTTGATATTAGCTTTTACGATTTCATTATTTTTTAGATAGATTTATTTTAATTAGGAGTAACATAAAATTAAGATAGTTCTATTTGCATGACTACAAGTAGACATATATATTGTCCTACTGGACATTATACCTTGTCCTGAAAATATTCAATGCCTTGATAATTCTTAGTTCTTCATGTAATAAGTAGTATAAACTTTATTATGTATTCCGGATCTACATGAAAGGATCAAAAGAAAAGGTAATGCAGAATATCTAAATTTCGGTTCCATCTTTGATTCCGATGCTAATTTCGAGTTCCAAACATCTATGAATCTACCGGGCCCTTTAGGGAAAGTATTCCCCGAGACATGGTCTAGGCCTTTCTATAGTTTTTTCAATACGTAAGCTCCCCTAACGGATTAGGAACTTCTTATACTTACGATTGATATGAACAACTGCAGGAGATCTTAACCTATATATAGTTTCCATATTGGGCTTCCCTATCACAGGTCGATATAGACACGGTCCACACTAATTGGGACTCATTTTTTACCCGAACTTTGACTCATTAATCTAGATCATTTATTAGGCCACTATCAGGATCAAATTGCGCAACTTAACTTATAATTTATTTTGAAACCAAAAAATGCAATTAATGTTGTCCAACTCTGTAGGAAAAGGACAAAATTGTCCTTAAGGACAAAAATGTCTAACAATTTCCCTTTTGGACAAGAATTAATTGCAGTTTAACTCTAGTTTAAAAATAGTTTAAAAACTTGGTTAAGCCATGCTACTTAATTAGTCGACTAGGTTTAAAAAACAAAACATTTGATCAAAAGATAATGAAAGTCCATCATTCTATCCTGCAAGGCTTTCGATACCGAAAAGTATCAGATACATGTGTCATGTGTGACACAGATCTAATACAATCACGAATACCTAATACCTCACTAACATTAATAGAAAAATAGAGTGTGACAAACTAGGATGATACCTTTATGATCTAAATTGTATTATCTTCGTTTGTAGGTCTCGATTTCTCCAACTTTATACTAAACTGCATTAGAGAGATCTTATTTTCTCTCATTGAATGCTATACAGCATTAGAGAAAACTTGTTTCTTCCCACCAAATGCTAAATCGCCTTAGAGAAAACTTTTATATTCTCTAACTAAATGCTAAACCGCATTATAGAACCTTTATGAGATTAAAAACTTATATCCTCCTATGTCATGTCAAATTCATGGATATCTATACTAAAACTGTATGTGTCCAAATGACATAGGCACAAGGTCAATCTGTATATATGCCCAATGACCTTTATATGCTTAAGTTCAACACAAATCTCAAGACTTTTATACGTATTATGACAATGTATGACAACGTGTATTACTAAGGATAAATGATGATCATTGTTACTGATGAACTATCATACTATCATAATACACCTAAATGTACAAATGTACATGGAGCAAACATAACGATTCCCTAATTAATAGTGTCTAAGGATGTCAAAACACCCATACTGTATACTTGTGTTACAAACACAAATGGGTGAAGTCCTTTAGTTAAAGGATTAACTCACAGTTCCTTAGTCTGTAATTGCTCAAAACCTTAATGTCACATTTTCATATCAGCACCTTTATGACCAAATAATTGATCTTTAAATGTTAAGACCCTGTGATATCCTTTGTTGTTATTAAACAACACTATAAGAAGAATACCACAATAAAACCAAATGGGTCTAGCTACTAAATAGACCACAGACAACCCAGAAATCAAATTTTGAGCTAAATCGTCTGTGAAGCAGCCCCATATCATGCACTCTGCGTGCCTAGTCGAGGAAGTTACCTGTTTCTATTTGACACACTTCTACGACTATGTACCATCTGCAAACTTGAAACTGTAACCTTAAGTAGACTTTCGATCATCTGAATACATAGCTAAAATCTAAATCTGAAATCTCTATGAGGTTTTAAGTCTGTTGATTGTTCTTTATGTCAACATATAATCCTTGTTTCCTTTAAGTATCTCAACACTTATTAGACTGCACTTCAATGGCTTTCAATATGCATTTACTATAACTTCTCGATAACATTCTCAATAACATACTTGATATTAGCTTTTACGATTTCATTATTTTTTAGATAGATTTATTTTAATTAGGAGTAACATAAAAT
>JANSVB020000248.1:134332-156463 GCA_025504935.2 Erythroxylum haughtii
AGACTGGAAAGAACCGGTGGTTCTTTACCAAGCTCAGGTTTTGAGCTGGTGGTTTGGTTTTTAGATGCTCATCTTTTTTTGTTGGAATATTGTCAAAAAAATGTATTTTGTAATGGATTAAGATGATGATTTTTGCATAATGATTGTTCAAGGTGGATTTTGTGGGAACATTTTCCTGATCTGCTTTGCTTAGAGTCGATATTTTAATTAGAATTTCTTATAATTAACTTGCTGTTAGTTTTGTTTGATTATTGCAATGGTTTTGGCATGGTTCTTGATTTTCTTATCTAGTTGATTTCTAGGGCTTGTTCATATGTGCTAAGTATGATCTTCATGAATAGTTATTCATAAAGAGCCTTTGATGGGTATATCACTAGATGATGCTGTTAGATTTAAGGAAACAATAAGGATTCGTTTCATGTCAATATGTCTTTGGTTGGTTGATCTTTTTGGTTTTAACAATTCATCTTTGTTAAGCTCTTTGTTTTGGTGTGTTCCCGAGTATTTATTTTTTCTTTCACAATGATGTAGATTTCTATATAACAAGGCTTTGTGGGTGTTTGTAATAGGGTATTGATGAAAGCCATTAGTTCTAGGAAATATTTATGGCCATTAACAATTAGCTTAGTGAAAATGCAGAATTAGCAATCCTTTGTTGGCATTATGATGCAAGAAAGCATTTGCCTGAAGTCTCAAAGAGGAAATAGATTATCTGAAGTGTTGTAGGCTTGGATGCTTAATTAAAAGTAGACTTAAGCAGAATTAAAATGTTTGGTTTCCAAACTATAGTTTGAGACAATACTGAAGCTATTACAAAATAAAAACTTGAGGCTTTGGTATGAACCTAAAAGATCCTCTAACCCGCAGTTATAATCCTGATGTATGGCTCTGTCAATTCAAGCTTTGACAAAAGCACACGGATGTAATAGTCAGACCAAAAGGTAATTACATTTGTTTCATAGTTGATTCACTTTTGAGAACTGCGCATTATTGAACTTTCTTTTGTGTTGTAGTTGTACATAGTTGTTTCACCTTTAGTTGTATGGGACAAGTCTCTTAAGTCATTGTGCTTGTCATCCCTTGTCAATTTTTAGAAGCATAGACATGTAAATCATATATTAGATGCCAATGGAAGAGCATAATGTTCATCTTAAACCGTGATTTCTTAGTTGATTCCATTGCTAAGTCATCTGAAAATAGGTGCTGAGACCTCTACTTTAACAAATTAAAGCATTTGGTACCACAACTATTTTGAAACTTCTTCTCTAGTTAGGGGTAAGATTGAGGCCGTATGCACGTCTCTAAACCTTGTATTTGATAGGATTTTTATTGAATTGTTGTTGTTATCGTCGATGCTACAAATATTTTGATTCCAACTACTCAAATCTCTAGTTAACTAATTTAACTATACGTTTCCAATTGTCAAATGCTATGAAACTTTGTTCTAGAAACCGTGTTGTGCAATAATTTCAGGAAATAATCATTTACCATATTCGGATTCTTGTCTTAACATCAATAAGAAGTCCAAAGTTTTAACTTTTAAGTGTAATTATGTCATAACTTGTGATTGATTAATCAGTGTAAACAAGCTTAAGCCGATTTGGCAAAAAAGCTCAGCATGATTTGGTTCGACTTGGTCTAACCTAATTTACTTGAATTGAATATGCTTCAATCATATATAAGTTATGGTTTCAAGCATGAAATTTAAATTTTTATATAAAATAACATTATTTTAAAATTTTAAAAATAAAAAATAAATTTGGTCGAGCTTGATCGAGCTTGAAACCTCGGGCTCAATTGAGCTTTAGGCCGAGCCTGGGATAGAATATGAAAATTTGAGGCAAACTCGACCCGATTCGACCCATTGCTAACTCCTTATCTCCTAGACCAAGACGAATTTCGATGCTTACCCAAAATAGAATCCTATGTGTACAACATAAGATCACAAACCTAACTCCCATTAATCATTGGTCTTTTATTAAATTTATAATATCAATAATTTTTAAATTAAATCATTATAATCCCAAATCACACGGACTCAACGACACGCCTAACCGGAGGGAAAGAATACCAAACACGACAACCGATCTCAATTCCTTCTTTATAAACTGAAGAAAAGTTGCGCAACTTTTACCTGAATTTTCCCTCACTCTCTCGCTGTCCAAACGGACCAACTGATCATCACCCGCTCTTTTTTCTGCTCTGACACAGCTCTGCACATACATCTCTCGTCCTTCTCTGCAAGATTTGTCCCTTTCGCTCGAAATCTCCTTCCTCAGCGAATCTCTCTCGCCCACGTACCTTTTTTTCTCTTTCGATAATGATTCAAAGCTTAGTTGCTCAGCCCACTGTCAACTGTGATTCATCTTCTACCCCTAACAATCCTGCCTCCCCCATGAAGACAAAGCGCGGCGACAGAGACGGAGATTCCGACGACCCTGCTTCTAAACGTCCAAACTTCTCCGCCGAAGCCTCCGTCTCTGGTGAGAAAACCGCCGCCGAGGAAGACTCCACCACCGTCGTTGAAGGCGGCGAGTCCACTGGCCTGAGACTTCTCGGCCTTCTCCTACAATGCGCGGAGTGCGTCGCCATGGAGAATCTCGACGACGCCAACTGTCTGCTCCCGCAGATTTCAGAGCTTTCCTCTCCGTTCGGTTCCTCGCCGGAGCGAGTCGGGGCGTACTTCGCTCACGCGCTGCAGTCGCGAGTGGTAAGCTCATACTTACGTACCTACTCTCCTCTAACCTCCAAAGCTTTGACCATAGCGCAGTCGCAGAAAATCTTCAACGCTTTGCAATCATACAACTCGATTAGCCCGTCAATCAAGTTCTCTCACTTCACTGCTAATCAAGCCATTTTCCAAGCACTGGACGGAGAGGATCGTGTCCACGTCATCGATCTCGATATAATGCAAGGCCTCCAGTGGCCAGGATTGTTCCACATCCTCGCTTCCCGGACTAAAAAAATCCGATCCGTTAGAATCACCGGGTTCGGGTCCTCCTCCGAGTTGCTGGAGTCAACCGGAAGGAGACTCGCCGATTTCGCAAGCTCACTCGGTCTGCCGTTTGAGTTCTTACCACTGGAGGGCAAAATCGGAAATTTGACAGACCTGAGTCAACTCGGTATTAGACCTAGAGAAGCTATAGTGGTGCACTGGATGCATCATTGTTTATATGATATCACGGGGAGCGATTTGGGGACGTTGAGATTATTGACCCTGTTGAGGCCGAAACTGATCACGACCGTCGAACAAGATCTTAGCCACGGCGGTAGTTTCTTGGCGCGGTTTGTTGAGGCATTGCATTACTACAGTGCGTTGTTTGATGCTTTAGGGGACGGCTTGGGTTTGGACAATGTGGAGAGGCATACGGTGGAGCAGCAGTTGTTTGGTTGTGAGATCAGGAACATCGTGGCCGTTGGTGGGCCCAAGAGGACGGGTGAGGTAAAGGTGGAGAGATGGGGGGATGAGCTTAGACGGGTCGGGTTCCAACCCGTGTCTCTGGCAGGTAGCCCGGCAGCCCAAGCAAGCCTGCTCTTGGGAATGTTTCCATGGAAAGGGTATACCTTGGTGGAGGAAAATGGTTGCTTGAAATTGGGTTGGAAGGACTTGTCTTTGTTGACTGCCTCTGCTTGGCAGCCGTCCGA
This sequence comes from Erythroxylum haughtii, assembly GCA_025504935.2. NCBI lineage: Eukaryota > Viridiplantae > Streptophyta > Magnoliopsida > Malpighiales > Erythroxylaceae > Erythroxylum > Erythroxylum haughtii. The sequence continues at coordinate 137,978 of JANSVB020000248.1, forward strand.
TTGAATTACTTTTGGGTTTGATGATCATTGATTCTTACTTAGTTGTCAATTCTTTTTGCAGGGGAAATTTTACTTTTAGTTTTTGCCAATTGATGAAAATTTTGATAAAGGGAAAATGAAGAAAGTGTAAATGTTCATATCTTCTAGTACAAGAACTGGTATGATTCTGATTCCCCGGTTGGGGATTTTGCATGGAAGTTAGGAGCAGAAGCAGATCAGTAGAAACAGAGAATGTGCGTATGTGTGTGTGTGGGTTTCAGTGCACTGTATAATTAGACTAAACAATAATTGTACAAGTGGATCAGTGGAAGTGGGCATTATTTGTTTAGCATTGGGAGGGAGAAGAAAACAAAAACTGAACAAAAAGAAGTTCGTTGTTTAGCTTCTTGATATGTACATGCAAGTCCCTGAGGTGCGTAGGGGACCAACCGTAGTAGGGTCCCTGTTGTTGATATCTCATCTAATGCAACTACCAGGTAAGAATTGACTTGTACTTGGATTATTCTATTCCTGTATATTCCAATGTGTACTCTTCATAATAACTGTGTTGGATCGGAAATAGAAAGTTGCGTATCACTTGATCCTCTTAAGATTTCGCGTTTTAAGAGGGATTCTAGATAGATGTTGTGGTTGATGTAATAACTTTGTGTTAAAGACTGGAATTTGGGGTTTCACATAAGATGTGTTTATGTTAGTGCTGATTCTCAAAATTTTAATGTGATCATGACAATGTTGTGTTTATGTTAGTGCTGATTCTCAAAATTTTAATGTGATCATGACAATGTTGTTTTCATTTTAGCTGTTAAAAATATAGAAAGAACAAAGATGAAGAAGAGGAAGAAGGATGAAGGTAAAAGAAACGCCGTAAACGACAAGTAGCACAGCTAATAAGGTTCCAAATGCCAAACAAGTGAGTCCACAGTTTTTGTAGCACTTGAAAGCTTTCCTTGTGATTGTGATGTGCTGTAGGACATTCGTCACACTTTGTAAATTATGTGTTATGGTTACCTTTTTATTATTTTACTAATTTGGATATTTTTTATTTGATTTTAACTCAATTAAAATCAACATTGTTTTAATTATTAGCACTTTTTTTGGGGTAAATCTACATACTTAAAGAAATAATAAAGTCGGGAGTTAGAGATTCTCGTTACTTATCGAATAATTTAAAATTTAATTAAAAAATATTATTAAATAAAAATTAAATTAAATTATTTTAATTTATAAGAACTTATTAATTTAATAAAATTGACCAATTAATTAATAAATTAGTTAGTTTTTAACAATGAGATTTATTAAAATAAATCGACCTGAAAAATTACAAACTAAGTTACAAATTAGCCAATACTTTGTTAGAAATTGGAGTTGTTCTATTCGATATGTTCTTTATGAAAGTAATTTTGCAGCAGATTATCTGGTTAAATTGGGTCATGGTATGTTTTAAATTTTCAAACATGGGACGATATTCTTGAAGTTCTCTCTTGAATTATATAGGCTGATGTATGTGATATTTCTTTTATTAGATAGTTTTGGTTTTGGTAGTTGTAACAAAAAAAAAAAGCTTGTCATTGAACACAAAACTGTCTTTAATGTCACAAAAATAATGGTATATCTCTTTAGGTGTACAAGAAAGGGAAGATCCTAAGTAACCTTAACGATGGTGTCAAAACTTTAACGTTGTTTAAGAAACAACAATTTTGTACTCTTGGATCTTGTCTTCAAGCTAGGGCTGTAATTTTTATGTACCATAGGGATTATTACACTATTTTAAGATGTATATTTAAAATAATAATTACAAATTCATTTATGATTGAGAAAAAAAATGAAGTATGAAAGAAGTTTTAAGAATTAGGTTTGATATTTTAATATGGTCTATAATTAACAAAAATAACTCGCATTAATCAAATTACGAATTGAATTTGAATCTAAATGTTCCGACTGAATTAGTTAAAATAATTTTTCTTAAAATTAATTAAAATAATTTTATTAAATTTAAATAAAATAATATTTTTAAATACAAATTTTTAGTATTAAAAATAAATATAAAATAAAATTTGAGAATTGAGTTTGACGGTTTATCCCAATTTAAAATTAATAAAATAAATCGAATTAATTAACTTTCAAATTAAGTTTGGAACTAAAATAATTCGAATAAATTAATTAAATATATTGTTTTAATAAATAGAAATAAAATAAAATAATTTTATTTAATTGTGTTCTAATCGAATACATTGTTGTCAATTATTGGTATAAATTGTATTTTTTTAAGAACGGAGGTACCTGTAACTGCTACCTTTTAGTTGTGCACTAGATAAATCTTTAGACTGATGTATTAACCTATAAATCACACCAATTTGATGCTCCGTAGTAAGTAAGTCCTGTATGACAAGTTAGATTAAGTTAGGTCGAACCGAAACATTTAATCAATCAACTTCAATCTACTAAATTTCCTGATTTGATTTAACGTTTCCCTAATTTTTCCTGGAGGTCCAAGTGGTGCCATAAAAATGGCTAGACAATGGACCCTCCTATTATCAATCATTCAAAAGTGTTCAACTTTTCAGGACATAGTACAGTTTCTGGATAATCAATGTCACAAAAAACGAGCCTGTAAAATTTCTCCGACTTGTACAAATGCATGGAGACTAGAGATGGGAGTAAGGATTGAGCAGACATGACAATAGATCAGGTCGAACTCTACAAGGTTTGAACCAGATTTAGAATTTTATTTTTTAGTTCGAGTTTGATATGAAACCCGATTGGACCTAAAACTATAGGCCTCAAGTACAATCAGACTTGGGAAGCTTGAAGCTCCCATCGGACCCTATTAAATTTATTTTTAAAGATTTAGTCTTGAACTTCTTTCATATACAAAATAATGTCACTTTAATTAATTTTAGACCTATGAAACTCAAGCAAATTCAACTCTGGACCAAATATAAAGCCTGAGCTCAACTTGACTTGTGATCATCCTTAAACTGAAAAGGCACTTGAATTAGCAAGAGAAGCTGATGTAGTAGTTACTCAAAAAAACTTGAAATAAACTTTCATGAATCCAACATTTTTGGCTATGCATTGAAGTGAGGGACAGGTGGAAAAACAAATTCCCTGACCAAACACTAAAGAACTAAGCTTGAATGGTATACAAACCCAGATTCCAGTATTCTGTGTATACGATTGCATGTAAACAAGAGAATAAAGGAAAACTCAAAAAACCACAACCCAATGATCAGTACCTCTTCCCAAGAATTACACCAACAATGACAGACACCAAAGCCACTCCCAAGATGAACTTAATTGTCATGGCATGTGAAGTCTCTGCAGTTTGAACCTGAGAAGTTTGAGAAGATTCAGCTTCTAACTTTTTCTTGCTCTTTCTTTTGGTTGGAGTAGAAATGGTTGATCCAATGTCTCTGGATTTGATCTCCATTCCATCCTTGTGCTCCGCGGTATTAACTGATTTAGCATCAGCAAGCTGCAGTTTCTGTTCAAGCTCCTTCACCTGCTTGTGCAGAAGCATGACTTCTCCGTTTTTAGCTTCAAGTTCTTGAAGAGATTTCTTCAGGGCTGCTTCTCTTTCCAACTCTTTCTCAGAATTTGATTCCTAAAAGTTTGGAAATGAAAGGAAGTTTCTTAATCAGATCCTGTTGAAATATCATATAGCTTCATTTTAGAGTTCACCATACCTCGTCTTTATTAGCTCTCAACAGTTGTTCCTCAAGTTCCTTGAGATGGGTTTGCAAGGATGGCTTCTCAGCAGCCTCTGCCCTGAGGCTCTCGCATTCAATTCTCAATGTGTTTTCATTTTCCTTCTGTTCTTTCAATCGTTCTTCAAGCTGGCTTATAACTGATTGAAGCTCCTTCTTTGCATTTTGAGATGTTTCATTGAGTAGGTTGTTCTCATCCAAAACTGCAGATATCTGCAGAATCACATTTTATTGCATCAGACGACCATAAAACAAAAGGTTAGCTTTTACGATACTATTGAAGGAAACAAAAAGATTGATACAAACCTGAGACTGTAGTTTGAGCCCTTCATCTGTAAGCTGCTTTGATATGTCTTCTATGGCCTTCTTTGAAGTTTGAAGCTGTTCATCTGCTTCACCTTTCTCACGAAGAACTGTGGAGAGTTTTGCTTCTAGATCACATAGTTTCGATTCATTTGAAGTAAGTTCCTGAGTGAGCTTCAAATTTTCCTCAGCTAGACCTCTGCTCTCCTTTTCAAAGTGACTAGATTTCTTTTGCAATTCTTCGACAATGCTTTCTACATGTTTCAATCTCAGTAAAGTCTCTTCCACCTCGAGTTTTCGACCATCAGCAACTGCAGATGCCTCATGAGTCTGTTGTTCATACAACTTTATTTGGCTCTCAAGTGCATCTAGTTTCTCATTCAAATCTTTTGTTTCTTCATCTCTCTGAGCGAGTCTCTGAATCGTCTCTTGCAACTGTGCTTCCAATTGCTTCTTCTGAGCCTCAGTTGCAGAATGAAGTTCCAGGGCTCTAGAGTGCTCATCTGTTATTTCTTTAATTGAGTTCACATGACAGGCAACCTGGTGAGCAGTGTTTTCCTTTTCGGAAATGGCAGAATTTAGCATTTCTTGAAGTTCATCGATCTTAATTCTAAGCTGATTGTTCGTCTCAAGCAAGATTTCGTTCTCTGCAGACGAGATAGAAACCTTATTTTCAGTTTCCAAAATCTGACTTTTTAGCTCTTCATTAGATGTTTCTAAAGAAGCAATTTTCATGAATGACAAATCCAGCTCTTCCTTCAGTGAAGTTAATTTCCCAGCTGCTTCAGCCAGTTGTTCTTCATACGACTTTACCTGGTCTTCAAGAATCTTCAGTTTCTCAGCCAAGGATTTTGCCTCAACATCCTTGTTATTGAAGTTCTCTGTGACTTCTCGAAGCTTGATATCGGAATCTCTTGTTAAGGATTCATGTAATGTTTCAAGCTCCGATTTTCTTGCAGTGGTATGCTCTAACATTATCTCTTGTTCTTTAAGCTGTTCCTCAGCCACCTTGAGCTTCAACAGCACATCACTTTCCCTCACTTCAACAACCTTCAGACTGTTTTCAGCTAACTCTAACTTCTCCTGCACAACAGTTAGTTCATTCCGCAAGACTTCAACAAGATTCTCAGCTTCAGCCAGCTTTAAACTTGAATTGCTTGAGGCATCTTCTAACTTTTTCTTTTCATCGGTCACTGTGTTCAAGCTTGCAATTAACTCCCTCTCCTTATCATTGGCCACTTGCAGTGCATTTTCAAGGCCTGATGCCCTCACTTGGAAAGCCTCAAGTTCAGATGCAACTTCAGATACCTTTTCAGAGTATTTCTTGCATTCTACTTCAGCATCCAGGCATTTCCTTTCTAGTGTACTTATCTGCTCCTCAAGTTCTTGAATCCTGTATTTCTCTGCTTCAAGTAACAACTCCAACTCCTTCACCTTTTTTCCAGTATCCTCTGCTTTGGAATGAGAATTTTGGAACAAATCCTCAAGTTCCAAGCTGCGGTGATGATTCATATTTGCTCGGTTCTCATGTTCAGCACATTTATCCATTGCAATCTTCAACTCATTCTCAAACTCAGAATTGCGTAATATTGACTCGTTTAGGGAAGATTCAAGATTGCTTATCTTTTCCTTGTATTCCAACATCAGACTACTCAACTGATTCTTTTCATCCTCCACCTGTTTCAGTGCAGTATTAAGTTCAGAACTTTTTTGGGAAAATTCTTCGACCTCTCTCTCAGCATCACTGTTTTTTAGATTGACAAGATTTAACTGCTGCTCAAGCTCCACGATCCTCTGCTCTGCCACAATATAGCGAGATTCTAGTTCGGTTAGTTGAGATTGGGCCTTTTCGCCTGATTCATTTGAAACTTTCATTAAATCCTCAAGTTCTAAGTTCCTTTGGGTGGCTGTTGCGGCAGATTCATTGTGGAGGTCTTCCAGAGACTTCAACTTCTGTTCAAGCTCTGCATTGTTAGATAAAGCTTGGGACAAAAGAGTATCAACTTTGTTGAAATTCTCATCTGAAAGCTTCAACTTTTCCTCGAGTTCTTGGCACTGCTCCTTCACATGTGCTGAATTACTGGAGAGATCAGCCATAGCTGCTTCAAGAACGTCTTTTTCTTTAACTATTTTGGCTAATTCCTCCTTTATAGTTGAAACTTGTGTTTCCTGGGATTTTGCACCAGCTTCAACCAGTTCCCTCGCATTGACTTCTGCCTCCATCTTCAACTTGGTGTCTTCCAACTCTGAGGTCTTGACTTGTAGATCTTCTTTAGTAGCAGCAAGTAAACTCTCAAGTACTGAGAGGTCACTCTTCACCTGAGATTCTGAAGCTTTCTTGAGGTCCAACTCCTGGTTCAATTCACTTAGAAGAGCCTCCTTTGAAGAGAGTCTTTGCTCTACATCTAGAAGTTGTGCTTTTGAAAGTGCCAACTGTTCTTTAGCTGCTGAAAGTTCTGTTGTGGTGCTCTTAAGTGCTTCTTCAACTTTTTGGTTTTCTGCAATCTTTTCATATAGGCCCTTGACTTCCTCCCGGAGGGAAGCCATTTGATCTTCCATTTCTTTTGCACTCAGTTTTGCAACCTCAAGCAGCCTCTCGAACTCCAATGCCCTCTGCATCTCAGTTTCAACATGTGAACCACTTTCTCTATGCAATTCCTCAAATTTCTTTGCCTCACCAACAGAAACTTGTAGCTCATTTTCCAAATCTTTCATTTTTTTCCTTGAGTTCTCAAGCTCAATGCTGAGGGCTTCAAATGCTTCTTTCACCTCAACCACTTCCCTGTGCCTAGCTTCTTGAGCTTGCATAGCCTCCTGCAAGTTGTTGAGCTGTGAACTACACTTCTCTTCGCTTTCAATTATCTGCTCTTCCAATTTCTTACGACTTAATTCAAGCTCCTCATATCTTCTTCCACTTTCCTCCAGCTTCTCCTTAGCAAGCAAGATCTCATCCTTTAGCTTTGCATTCTCAGACTCGGAATGTTTTGATTCCCCTGCAACTCTTTCCAATTCAAGTTCTAGTTCCCTTATCTTCTCTTGAGATTCTAGCAGCTCTCTGTTAGAACCACTAAAGCTTCTTTCAATGGCAGATGACTTGCCATCCTCTGCAGATGTTGACTCAGCTTTGTGCAATCTGTCTTTCACTTCGAGTGATTCTTTCTCCACTTTTATGAACTCCCCATCAGTTTCATCATCTTCTTTCTTTACTTCTTTTTGTGCCTGTGCCAACTCTCCATTAGCTGCCTGTACTAATATTGTCCTAAGAATCAAAACCAGTTCTACAAATTCTTCAGAGAGATTGGTATATTAAATATCTTTTACAATTTTGATAGCTAATACAAGTTAAGTAATGGAAATTACTCCACATATCTAAAGTTGACAGCCACCTAGGTAGTAGAAATTGGAAATTATTGCAGGGATCACTGAGAATTAGACATAAAGGAGAATAAGATGTTTAAAGCATGAAGAAATGATCAATATGACAAATATGATCCGTAGTAGTTCAGATATCCTCCTGCAGCAAATGGCACTAGAAATGTTTACCATAGAAACTAATGATTCAACAAGACTAGGTCAGATAAAAGAAGAAATATTCAGAACTTTGATAATAAACATACATAAAATAGCATACGCACAGGAGCTACAAACGATGAACTTCCTATCTAATCAAAGAATTTACCTTGATAGGATCAGCTTTATCATCAATCTCAACCTTCACTGGTATCTCAGAACTAACAAGGGTCTCTTCCTCCATATGTATTTAGGCTGTAGCTCACAAGAATTGCCTTCTGTAATCTTCACAAGTTCACAGTTAAGTTAGAGCCATATAAGCTCAAAAATTCAAGTAATTGGAATTTGAGGTAAAAGTAAACAGGAACATACGACATGTAGAACCTTGAAGATCCGATTTGATGATACAGTGATAAATTATTGAAGATATTCAATGGCCTAGTAAAATCCTATTTATTTGGGACACCTAGTTTTAAACAAAGATTTCATTGAAAGTTAACCGAGCTTACTAATCACTCTCCAATACTATATTCCCTTTAAATTATTTGCTTTTTGAGCCCAAAACAATTAAGCTAGTATCATTATATAACAAAGTAACGTCACGAAGAGAAAAACAATATAAAAAGCCAAGAGAAGTGTAGATGCTAATGTCAAGATGTCATCTTTGACGTGGTGCCAACAGAAAAGGCACTTTAACCGAGAACCCAAGTGGGCGGTAACATACCAGAATCAGATTATAAATAAACAAATTTGACTATTTAGTTGTTTAATAGTAAAGAAGTGCTTTTTTTCATTAGATAGTATACGATCCCCACAGTTGCATTGTAACAGCCTGTTTCTTTTGTCTTTTATATGCCGCCCCTAGAAAAAAGTGCATCCTTTACTTTTATTTTCCCAACGTAGAAAGATGTATCCTCCCCTTTTTTGGTTTCCCTCTTTAGTTTTAGTTCATCTCCAACATATAAATAGTTTCTATAATTTGATCAATACAATTCTTTAAACCCAAAACTATCACAGAAAAGAAAAGGAAAGAGAAAGGGGGGAAAAAAAACTACAATGAAGGACATGACTAGGGTTGGGAGTTTTGGCTTGGTTCTGTCTGAAATCAAGCTTGAGTTGATCGAAATTTGGCCTCTTTAAATTTGATTTAGACTGAAAGACTCGAACTAAACCAAACTAAAAAAAATAATATCACTTTAATCAATTATATTAAAAATATGTCATTTTGGTAATGATCAAGCCGTCTAACCATATGTAAGAAGAATTGGGGGGCAGATTCATAATAGGTTGGCGTAGGACGAACTAGAGGCAACTCGACCTAGCTTGACCCATTTCCCATCCTAAGCATGACAATTACAGCACAAGGGTAATGAAATTGAGAAGTAATGGTGGGTTCTGACTAAGTCATTAGCAAGGTCATGGGGGAACTTGATCATGATTCATAGTCCACAAGTTTTATCCAAATCACATCATTACTTGTGGGGAAGTAGCACTCATTATAGGTTACACATATTCCTAAGCATAAGAAGTTAATTATGCAACTAAGAAAGACAAAACTCTAATTAACACTATCTTTATATATATAATAAAAAACTATTAAAATGAATCTAAAACTATTGAAAGCTAATATTGTAAGATCATCTCAAGACTGATATAGCATGTGATGGTATCATGTGAGGGCATTAACTTTGTGGGTCCTAAGAACTATTGTTTTCCTTGTTTTCTTCTCCATCTTTTGCTTTTAGTGTGTAAGTTAACGTAAACCAAACTGTGACAAGTAGACTCCTAAAAGCTAACTGCTTTCCAAAAACGTCATTTTCTTTCATTATCCATCATTGCATCTAGACCGTCCATCCACTTGGGGGAAAAAAGAAAAGATGGAATGCATCCATCAGATTAAATTGCTTCAACCCTAAAAAAGACTTACTTCCAAATAAACCTTGGTATCGAATATAAACTAATTACATCTCTCTGATTTTGGTAATACATATCCAAAAAAAAGAGAATGCATTGTTTGAGATGGCCATATTAAAGTAGGCATCACATCCCAATCCTTATCTCCTTTTTACTCTAAATCAAACCCCTATTCACAAAGAAAATGGTCCCTACAAAACGACATATGGCATTCTCTACCCATTAGTCAAGCCTAAGCCTATGTGGTAAATCGTCATTACCTACACCATCAAAAAGATTGCTTACCACTAATCATGTATGCCAAAGTTTTAATTTTTCTAAAATTGCCTTTATTCATATATTATTACACCTTGTAATTTAATTAAATTTGTGTCTAGGCCTTTACTTTTTAGGATCTAGGGACAAATCTTCTCAATTTTTTAACCATTCAAGAAGGAATAGGCATATAAAGATAACCCACAAACGTGGTATTAAGTTAAACATTAAATGGGTTCAAATTACAAGTAAGATAATCCTCCTATAATTATTATGATCATCATAATAGGTAATAACATAGGAAAAGGGGCAACAAAACAAAAAAAGACAGAGATATCTCTCTCTAGTGCTTATCATTGATATTCTTGTACTGCAATTGCGAAAAACGAGGGGTAATTAGCCGGTTTTAAAGGCACTAGAAACGCCAAGAAAATAAAACAAAGTTTGTTACTATAGCTGTTCAATCGCCTTTTGGTCTAAGTCGCTTTAATGGAAACTGAACAATAAGCTAAGAAACAGAGTAGAGCGGATGAAACAAGAAGTTGGCTCACATAACAATACTTACTAATCAATTCAAACAACCAATCTCATAAGTTATTATTGATTCCCAGAAGGATCTCATAAGTGACTTGCAAGTTTTTAATTCCTCCACCTAACCACAAAACCAAATTAATACGTGTAAGCTAAAAATAAGGTAGAAAGATTAGATTCGATTCCTTATATAGTATATTTTCTCGAAGGATTTTTTTTTTTAGTAGAAAGTCATGAATCCCTGTTTTCCGCGTATTGATGATCAGCGAAGAGGTAGTGATCAAAATAAGTAGCATCTTTTGGCTTTTTTGGTTATTCTCTTATGATCGTTTCACTTTCTGTGAAAATCTCAAAGGAAAGAAAAAGATCCAACTGACCACAGCTAATTAAATCGTTGATCATTTTTATGATCAGCAATCATCATCACGCAAGGATCACTACGATGTGATCAACCAGAGCAAAACCGAGACAGTTCATTTCTAAATCAGCAAACAAAGACAAAACAAAACAGGACAGAAGATTAGAAACCAGTTAGCGGATTGAGAAAACAGAGTAGCAAAACAGAGCAGGAGAGCTAAAGATTCAAACTTAAGACAGTACACACATCAAACAAACAAGAAAAGAAAATCCCAGAAAAGAAAAATAGAAATAAATGGATGGGATCACTTGCCAGGAAGAGATAACAAGTGGGTCTGCTTTGGTTTGCAGATGTTTGCCAGTAAGAATAAGAAAATGGAATGAAGGTTTTTGAAATGGAAGAAGAAAAAAGTTGAATTGAGAACAGAAAGAATCTGTGGAATATAAAGGTGTACAGGAGGAAGAGTGGAGCCAACTTAGTTGTAGGTCCCTTCGAAGAGCAAGCCAGCCTTTCAACAATGCCGGTCTTTCATGGGTACAGATCCTCTGTACCCTCAGCCCGTACCTAGTCCTCTTTTGATCTCAACCATTTAATACAGTGCATTGGATGGTTGAGATCTAAAAGGGACAGAAAATATTGGGTAAAAGGGGACAGAGGATCTGTCCGTCTTTCATGTACTTAACCAGTTTCTACTCCTAAGTTTCTTTGTGTTTAACCATGGTTAAGGATGACAATGAGTTGAATCCGATCTAACTTACGTCATTTATGTCTCAAACTTAACCCGAAACTCAATTAATATTTTTTCTATCAAAATGATATTATTTTAATATTTAATTAAATCAATTATGTCTAAATAGATTATCTTAAATTTAAATTTAATTTAAAATTTGCTTAACTCATCTTTAGATTGATTCGATATCAAATTAACTTACCGTTTCTAACCATGGTCTATTTCTTCATCATTTGATGAATATTCCTTTTTAGAGGATATCATTCTTAGTAAAATTTGCTCTAATAATTAGGAACCCCTTTTGTTTTTTTTTTTGGTGATTGCATAACTCTTTAGCTTAAACACCATTTGTTTTTCTTACATTCAAATTGTACAATGACTTCAAATATGTAAAAATAATAACCTAATTATTTTTTAATGAAAACACAAATACTTAACAATTTCAACTTATAAATTTTTATGGCATTATGTAAAAATGATTTACAACAACTCAATAAAAACTTTTATTAAAACGTGAGATTCAGGAAAGTTCAATAGTTCACAGCCTTAGGAAGACTTTTAAAATGACCCACATTTATTATTTAGTCCCCTTTACTTATTATTACCATTGTTGATATTAAATATTTAATGAGTTTCTTTTACTTAAAATTCACAAATATAATAATTACATAGCCAACTTAGCTTTGCTAACTAAAAGTCAAATATGCTAATATGGACGAAGAGAATATAATGAAGAAAAATAGATAATCGGTTGACTTAAAAAGACAATATGGAAATTTAAGGAGAAAAAAAGGAAAAAGAAAAAAAAAAGGTTTATGTTATGTCATGGTCTAAAGTTCGGCCGCCACCAAACCCAAAAGCCCACCGACCAGACCAAACCAAACCGCCCATTCCTATACGTGCAAAGGTGACAACTTTGTCTTTTTCTTTATCTTGATGTTGATCATGACATGACCTCTTTCCTTTTTATTTTTATCACTTGTATACCAAATATTTTTTTTAAGGTATAATTTATATTTTAACGATTTATCAAATTTTTAATTTAATTATATCATTATTTTTATTAGGGATGAGAATTGAGCCAATTTGGCCCAGAGTTACTGAGCTAGGTCGAGGTTGACCCAACCAGGTCATTGGCTTGAGTTGTCTAGGCTCGATCGGAAGCAACAGGACAATTTTTTTTTAAAAATTATAAATCAGGTTAACTCAGATTTAACTTGATCTATTATTATTCTTAATTCTTATACCATTTTTTAAAATTAATGTTATTAAAATGATATTCATTCTACATCAAAATATTTTTATTAAGGATGAAAATTCAGACTGACTCGGCCCAAAGTCAAAGGGTAAGCTCATGTTGACCCAATCAGGCTATTGGTCGGGGTTGTCAAGGCCCCAACAAAAGCGACAAAACAATTTTTAAAAAAAATTATAAATTGAGTCAGCTTAGACTTAGTCTGACTCATTAATATTTTTAATTTTTATACCATTTTTTAAAATTAATAATATTAAAATGATATTCATTCTACACTAAAATATTTTTATTAAGGATGACAATTGAGACTGGCTCTGCCTAAAGTCAAGGGACAAGCTCATGTTGACCCAGCCACAAGCAGGGACTTATTAGCCCAACCAAGACATTGGCCAGGGTTTTTCAAGACTAATCAAAAGAGACAAGACAATTTTGATTTTTTAAAAAATAGTAAATTGAACCTAGCCCGACCCATTATCACCCTCAATTTTTTTTTACCATTTTAAAATTAATTTCATTAAAATGATATTACTTAGCCAAAATATTACTCAGTACATCATATAAAAGTGGCAAATGAGATCATTGGAAAAGTTTATTTAATTTTTATTATAAAATATTAGAATAAAAATAACATTTTAAATAATTTTTAAATATTTAAAGAAATAATTTATTAGATCGAATTAGTAGACTGTTCAATTGTAACATGAAATCAACTAAATTTATGATTTATAAATTAAAAATTGTCAAGAACTTAACTCAATTAATTGTATAAATTTATATTTATAAAATTATTTATTTTTACATTTGAATATTATTTTTTTAATTATTTTCAAAAAAAAATTCTTTTGGGTTTACCATAAACAATATTTATATTAATTAAAAATAAAACTGCTTATTTCTAGATTTCACCGGATCCTACATTTCAACGAGATTCTTGCTGGAATAATGTTTGCTGTTGTTTGTAGTCAATTAATTTGATAGATTCAACACATTCTAAATTGGACCAACAAAACAAAAATTCCTCATGTTAGACTGAGTAGAGAAGACGAAGATAGAACTCTAATTTGTTCTTTTTAGTCGAAGAAAGGGATGAATGGAATGGGCCTCACGTAGTTCTAACAACTTGATGGTGGACAATGGTCAACATTTTGGAGACAATTCTTTGGTTCTCATGTATTTTCAATTAAAGTTTATTGCTAAAGGATCTTAATTATGAATGTCAATGTCAGCGTCTAGATAGCATTATCCTGAGCCACAAGTTTTAACTCCTTATCTATTCTATGCTCCATTTTCATGGCTGTCTTTAACAATCAGAACTAGCAGAAAGTGTTAAGGATCATTCATGGACCCTGGAATGCAACTGGCGCTTCCCATACTTGGAATTGTAGCTGCTGCTGCTGTTACTTTCTATGCTGTTAGCTTCTCTGAACTTAGAGAGGTATTACCATCTTTAATGTCTCTTATCTGTCTTGTGTTTGTGTTCTTTTAGTGTGATTTTTTGATTCTTTGGTCGAGCGTGTATAGAAATCTTTTAGGGACTTGGACGAATCAGAATATGATGATGAAGATGGAAGCTTCAAATCATCTTTTAGGTCCAGGGAAAGGAGAGCAAGAAGAAAGGCCAAAAAAGAGGCCAGAAATTGATATCAAAATTCATACTCATGCCTGGCTAAACTTTGGTTTCTTTTGAATTCACGCAAAAATGGAACCTGGTTTTATTTTTAAGACAGTCACTGGATGTTGTATCAGAAAGAAACTGTTTCAAGTTTCATTAGGAATGAATCACTGGAGTTTAACATTTCCATGATCATTACAGAAATACCATGCTTTTGGCAACCCTCTTGTATGATACATTTGTTAGATTATTAAAACATGAGGTGATACTGAATATAAAGCAGCTAATGGAAGCTGCTTGTTACCCATTTTCATGGCTCATCCAAAGTGGATTACATAAAATGGTGTCTCTGCTTATCTATCTTTCCATTATTTAAACATTTGTTTGGTAACTGAGATCGAGGTCATCAATGGCGGATTGTGGCTATGAAAGATCACAAAAAACATCATGGGCTGAAAGATCTGCAAATGCTTTATTCAAGTGTCAGGATAACAAAATAGTCAATGCATCAGCTTTACATCAAAGATTGAAGAGAATTTCTTCATTGTATTCTCTGCAGTTGTTTTGAGTTTCACTACTTCTGGGATTTTAGCTCTGCAACCCTCTCTTCAGTAGCCTTGAGAGCTTTCCCATATATGCTAATTAACTGCAAAAGATAAGTAATTACTTGAATGCATTATGCTCTGCTCAATTCCGTAGCTCTGAGGTATTAAATTCAGGTTATGAAGTAAAACTATTCCACACATAGTCATCTATTCCCTGATCATCTCTCAACATCAAATTTACACCGAAAACGAGTAAAAGATATCATCTTTTTATCAGCCGTGACAAAAGCAGTATTAATGAGAAGTACCTCGTCAACTTCCTCGGGTTTGAATATGAATGGAGGAGACATCATTATGTTATCTCCAGCAACACGTACTAAGAGGCCATTCTCCAAACATTTTTGTCCAAAATATGCGCCTACTCCTGCAATATATATGGTTAACAAGGTTTATTAACAAGGGGAGATAATTCTTGAGAAAACAGAAAGCACTTTAAGAACTCCATTTTGGTCTGTTGGCTTCTGATGGGATAACTAAAAATGGATGAATGTTCTATGGGAAAACCATAATAAGAAAGCAAAATTGAAAACTTGCCCCATTCTGCAGGAAATGGATCCTCAGGTGACTTGTTGTTTGCAAACTCGGTTCCAAGAATCAAGCCAGTTCCCCTAATCTGCAACATAGGAAAGTATTAACAGCTAAGTGTTTAGCATCTTATCTTCTCCGATTAACAACTTCATCGAAAAGTATAAACGAAGCTTTTACCTCTCCGATAATAGGACTGTCTGAAAAGGCCTTCAAACCATCTTGAAACTTGGGTGCTATGCTATTTACTTGATCCAAAATATTTCTTTCCCTGTAAAAAAGAAGTTAGTTTACTCAGTGCTAATGAAAAATGAATTCCAATCTCACTGCAGCTGTAGTTGTAGTCCTGAGATTTTAAGAAAAGAGTTAGCATACTTGTATATCTTGAGTGTTTCAATTGCAACTGCACAGGCTACCGGGTGGCCGGAGTAAGTGAAGCCATGAGAAAAAGAACCTGAAAGAGAGCACTACATGTTAAGAGTTCTACAGACTGTTAACATCCAAATTTACCAATTACTGGAAATTATCTGTTTGGTAACTTGTATTATATCACTCTGGTACTATCAACTCACCAAGTTTGTTGCTTTGAGAGTAAATCACATCTGCAATTTCAGGGCTTACTATAACAGCTCCAATCGGCAAATATCCAGAAGAAAGAGCCTAGTAAAATCAACTCATTCAGAAATATAGAAATATGTTCTCACAGAAAGGGATGCTATGGTATCATTTCTTCGGCAGTACCTTAGCTACAGAAACGAGGTCTGGTTTGATGTTGTACTTCTCACACCCAAACATTGTTCCAAGCCTACCAAATGCACAGATCACCTAAAACAAAAGAGAATAACAATGAAATCCCTAGCTTAGACCTTGCATCCTACTGATAACATTTGTAGAATGAATGAATCTGTCAAGTACCTCATCCGCAATAAAAAGAATGTCATACTTTTTCACTACAGCTTGAACCTGTAACAGAAAGAAAAGCAGTAATGATGAAGTGCATTCAGGCCATAGTTTAAGCTCTCCAGCGTTAAAAATGAAAGAAGATAGCAGAACAACAATCCAGTATAAGACATTAACAGCCAATATAACAGTACTTAACCACCAACAAGCCTCACGAGTTATAACAAAGAACAACTTAACTTCACTTTGACGTAAACATTGGAGTTGAAAAGGCAAATAAAATATCCATTAACTAGTAGTTCAATAACAATGAGAATAAAACATATCTAGCCATCTTTGATACATGAAGGTACACGGCATTTGGAGAATGCGCTTTTCCAATTCAAGTATGACAAGTTACTAAGTCTCACCTTATCAAAATATGTCGCTGGTGGAGGAATTACACCTCCTGCCCCCATAACAGGTTCAGCTATAAATGCAGCAATCTGAAATCAACAATCAGGTGCTAATTAAATGTTGTGCTCTCTAAGTACAATAAGAGTATGCATTCAAAACAGTAAAGAAAAAATGACTTCAATGGGAAAATGGAAAAGAGTACAAACTTAATTACCGTGTCTGGTCCCTCCTTCAAGATTAGATTTTCCAAATTTTCTGCCAATCGAGTTGAGAATTCCTCCTCTGTCTCACCTGGAACATGCATGCAACTACTTTTCATAACATGAATCTTATCACATAGAAATATCCCAGGAATACAAAATTCCAACCTGGAAGATGATACCGCCAGTAATGAGGACAGTCGGTATGTAACACAAAAGGAGCTGGTAAATCAAATTTTTGGTGCAAAGCTGGAAGGCTGTGATATAAGAAATGCCAGTCAGTTTTAAGTGAATTGTCAAGTGTGTTTAGCATTTAATTCCTGAAGGAAATACAACTCTAGCATTTACCCAGAGAGACTGGCTGCTATCAAAGTTGAACCATGGTACCTGACAAAATGCAAAAGATTGTTGGAGGAAAAATCACAACAGGGAATGGAAAGTTAATCTCAGGAATTGTAGCATCAACTTACGATTTTGATCGAGCTATAAACTTTTTCTTATTAGGTCTATCAAGAGCATTATTATAGTACCATACCAGCTTCACCTGAAATTGAAATATGTAATATAGGTAATACAGTTTTATCAGCATTGCCACAGCAGTTACTTTCCTTAGATGTGAACTTAGAAAGGAGTGGTGTAAGTCAAGGTAGAAATTCCTATCCCTAGCGGTGTGCTTAATCGAACTGAACTTAGTTCCAAATCAGTTGAACATTGGCGGATTGAAAATTGAATTATATTAACCCAATAGAGCATAATCACCCACCAAGATCCCATACTATCAGATTTGCTGGGTTGGGCAGTTCTATTATGATTTGGGTACTGCAAAAATATTCCATAGAAATGACAAGACAAAATGAAAACTTAACCAATAATTCAGGAGCTTATAGCAAACAAGCAAACCTGAGTATCATTGGCTTCTGATCCACTGTTAGTAAAAAATACTTTAGCCATTTTTCGAGCTGTAAAAGTTTCTAAAAGGTCACTTGCGAGATCCTGTTCAATATAAAAGGCTCTAATGTGAGACAGTTGTTAGACAATATTTAATCAGATATTTGTAAAGGAAGACGCAGTGACTCTAGAGGTGGCAGAAAAAGGAAGATATGACTGAATCATGCAAATCTTGTGGCATTTGAGGAAGAACTCTACAAATAGAAGCAGGCATTGCTCTTGAGATAATGCGATTGTTATTTATTTCAATATGGAATGCCAGTATAAAATTTTGGTACCAATGAAGGTTTTGTTGTACGATTCCAGAAGGAGTGGTAAAATGGCAGGGTATTCAATTGGGCAGTTGCAGCCGCTACAAGCCGTGGTTCATTTCCTCCTGTAGATTTGCAAATATTCTATCAGGAATAGTTTCCAATTCTTTCCACCAAAGAAACGTAACATGGAAATATGCATTAAAATGAACACAATGCATCTCAAGATATGGCATCACAGGACCTGTCAACTAGAAATTTCAAAGGAAAAGAGTAGCTGCAATCTGCATAATCTCTCAGTCATGCTGCTATTAGATTTTTGCCATACTTGCACTTAGGCTACACAGTGCAGGTACCCTAATTTTGATACCAGTACTGAGTAACTTCAGATAAGTACGGTACTCTAACCACCAGTATAATTCTGAGCTTTCATTTCCTAGTAGATAAATTTCTACCAACTTCATAGCCCTGTGATGTTTCTTATTC
>JANSVB020000249.1:6870-16941 GCA_025504935.2 Erythroxylum haughtii
TTCCCATCCACAGGTGATGAGAAGAAGATCGGGTGAAAGAAAGTGAAGGTTTTTGTTTGTTTGTATGTGTACATATGATGTGTTTTTAAGTTAGATTGTTGGAAGATAAGTCCTTAGACTTTTGTTGAGAATTTTGGAGTTGTATTATCTCGTGTATTTTGGATTTTAGTATTGACGTTGTATTATGGCTTGGAATACCATTTATGTTTTGTAAGCATATTAATTCATGATGGTAATGAGTTATGAAATTGTGTATGGATATGGAATGTGGATTTGCATACTGAATTGAGATGAGATGAATATGAATGGTTTTGTATATAAATTGTGTACTGGTTGTGGTTTGGACTCCGGACGGGTGGTCCGATGAATTGTGTTGCTGGATTTGAGTTATTGAAGTGCATTTTGTGTATGGCTTGATTTGTATTAGTCATGTGTGAGATGTTTAAAGAAAAATAAGATTTGGTAAAAAGAAGAATTATGAGAGATGTATGAATGTGAAGGATAAAATGATTTGAGGTTGTGGAATTGTTAAATTCCATTTAGATTTTGGTATTGTGTTGTATGATGGAAAAAGAAAGAAAGAGTTATACCGGATTTGATTGGTTTAGATTAGAATGTCTTAAGGTTTCCAACGCAAACGCTATTTCTAATATATTTGTTTCGGATGTCAGATTCAGTTTTGTTTGCTTCGTGTTTGTTTCGTTTCGATTCCGCTTTCGATTTTATTCCGCATTTATGGGATCCGATTTCGTGTCCGCTTTATGATGTTTGATTTCGATTCGAATTTTTGATTCGAATTTTCTTTTTCGATTAGTATTCGATCCAATTAGCTTTGCATTCGTTTCGTTTCATTCTTTTTGGATTTCGGTTTCGTTGTTTCGCGCCTTATGTTTCGTTTCTTTGCTTTGATTCGATTCATATTCGTTCGTATTCGTATTCGATTTCGATTTTCTTCCGCTTTCGTTTTGCGTTTTGCTTTGTTCTCCGCTTTTTCCGTTTTCGCTTTTCGGTTGGGATCCGGTCTCGGATCGGGTCCCAACACAATACCTGATTTTGCAATATTTGATATACCAACTATAAAAGGAGAGTCCAATTATGATAGAAGATGCCTTAAGTTTTGAAGTTCCTCATTGGATAAAACTCCAGCTAACGATGTTTCAGATGCTTCATTCCCTTCAGTTAAGTGGGCCTGACCCCTTGCCACTGAACTGCCTTATTTTCCACGACTCTGATTTGACCTCCCATGCAATTTCTGGCAGGTTTATTTAGTGTGCCTTGGTTTTCCACAATAATCACATGTAAGTGATCCTTATTAAATGAAATATTTGCAGGTTTTTAGCTTCTCAATAGAGCTAACCACTAACCCCGCTTTCTTAACAATGGCTGTATATAGTATAACATTTTTTGTACTCTCTTCTTGCTGAACGAGAGAATATGCAAGCTGTATTAAAGGGAAAGAATCTTTCTCAATAATAATACCTCGTATATGACCATATTTTGGGTTAAGACCCGCTAAAAAGTCAAACACTCAATCCTCCTCTATCATTTTCTGGAATTTAACATCTTTTGAGCATTCTGCTTGAAAATCCTATAATAATCCAATTCTTAACACAAACCACATAACTCTACAACGTACTATGAGACAATCATATCTCTCTGCTTAGTATTGTGCAGTTTATTATGAAGATAAAAATTTTGAGTTTTATGACTTATTTAAGAGTAAATCAGAGAAGCGATTTTTCATATCTTTGTTGGTGTCTTAATGTTTAAGCAATCTCTAGTTTCATTGAATTACTGAACCAAGATATCAAGAGAGGATTCTTGAACTCCCATTGATTATAACTTTCTAATCTCCTAACTTTAATGGACAACAAACAAGACTTTGACCAAGCAAGATAATTAGTTCCATTAAGTTTTGTAGGGCTGATTTGAATTGAAGAATTATCAAAACTTAAAAGTATTACCTTTTTTTGGTCCATCTTCTTTAGAATCACTAAGGACAAACAAAGAAATTTGCCAACAATAGTAACAGACAAAATTCAAAGACAACCAAAGGCTTCTGACGTATTTCCTGATAAGCTACCGAAGTTCTAATACCACAAGGAAGATGTACAAGGGTCAGCGACGCTAGTGGACTAAAAGCCTAGGTGAAAAATGGTCAAAGGGTGGTATGTGGAGCTCACACACGACAAAGGCTAATGGATTGTGGCAGCGTGTAACGATGCTAGTGATGGCACTAGTCAGTTCTGAAGCAAGCTGGGCAGGCAATGAAATTTAAAAAAACCTTGATTTTTGGGCGAGTACAAACTTAGCCAGAGTACTAATCCGACCAGAAAACAGCAAAAAAAATTGAAATTAGAGAGGAAAGACTAAGCCTTTAAATCAGACGGAGCTCTAATGCCATTAAGAAAATAAATCAAAGAGAAACCAAATCTGTTTCTATTAGTAAATTGAGATATCTTTTACATAGAAACTCTATGGTTTACATACACAAGGCTTAGGACTATTTAGGAAACTATTCCAGCTATCAAATCTCACAATTACCGGAAGACAGCTATCAACTCCTAAGTGTATACAAAGAAATGCAATCAATTCTAATAATTATGGTAATAACTCTGGTCAACACTTTAGGTCAAATATCCTTTGGCAGCCCATACCTTCCAAGAATTCAATAAGTAACATAATTGTCTTCTTTATATAAAATTTGAGTAGATTACAAGCAAATAATATAAACTACTTCCCTTGTTAACTACCCTATCAAAGCTTGAAAAGTCCTCCAACTTCCCGCGAGCATCATTACCCTAACAAACTTTATTCAAAGATGCTGTACAATTAGGGCCAAAAACAGCAAATCCAAGTTAAATTATAATACAGTAAAGGGAAGTTAGATCAAAAGAGCCAAATCAAATCCCAAAAAGAAGCGCCATCAGGTTTCTTTTAACACCGTCCAAAACAAAGAACTTTAACAGAAGTTGCAACTCAAAATTGGGGAGCTTGAAGATACAGGTTCCTGCACTAGAGAGGAAATAAGTTACAAAATTATGCAAGACATTGAGGAAATACTGCACTGAACACACTGATAGACCATTCCAAAGAGAGATTCAAATTTGAAAATGGTTCAAGTCATGAATTAGTGATCCAGGTACGAGTAAAAAATTGTACCCCGTTTTGGATGTTTTACTGGTGACCAGGTCTCCAAAACAAAAAATATAAATTATCATCTCTAACTAGCTTGCTTTTAACCAAAACATGAGAATATGGATTTGGTCCAATTGCAATTGTTAGGCAGTGATTTCAAAATGTCCCAAATATATATACCGTGTATTATATCATACCTCAGTCACTTTTTCTTGGCATGCACTTCAATGATGTCATCATCTTCCATCCCAAGGCCATTGGGGGTTGCTGCCGAATGGATTATATCCCCATCAAATGAAAAGCCTAAGCTTTGAATGTCAAGTTTAACTTTATCCGCATACATTTTGAAAATACGTTCAAACTTCTCATCCTATTAAGAAGCAAATAGCTTAGCAGAGCAGTTGAAAGCACACCAGCCAATAGAAAAATATGGAGACACGAAAGAACTACATAGCATGTGAACATCAACAAGATAACAAGAAGACCGCTATTATGTATACCCATCAAGTTTTCATTGGTGACTGCTGCAAATTCACTAATAATCACAGTTAAAAATGTCTCCCAGTGGGCCCAATGGTATAACATCCATGAACATTTCATGCCAGAAATGACAAAACAAGAGCAGATTATGGTCATTCCTTTCAATTACTACATTAATCAAACATAGGAAAATTAAAGTAAACACATGAAAGCATTATAGCTGCCTAATACAAATCCTAAAAATCACTCGTTTACAGACTTCCACAAAAACCAAATGTAATATCAAATGCAGAAAAGTTTACTTCTTAGATGTGAACATAAAATAAGTATCATTGACTTTGTTCATAGTAGATAGCACCAATTCTTCAATCATGATATTCTCCAAAGTACCTCGTTCCTTAAGCACCATAATCTACTATTTCAATGAAGTGACACTTCAGGATAAGTATAGATTCTGTGAAAAAGTGTAGGTTGCAATAAAGAATAATTTTCCACAAGCAGTGAACTGCTCAAAATACAAATAATAGTATATCTGGACTTATAATAGGTCCAGTCTAAAATATGCCTTGGTGCAAATAAATCAAGTCTTATCTATACCTTGTACACACGAAATTGTCTGAGCTCGTCCTTATCTTGAAACGAAATAACTATTTTAGTTCTTTCTAAAGGAGCCTTCAATTTTTGCTCAGCAGCATCATCCAAAGATGACTGAATTGAACTATTGAGGTCTCTTCTAACAGATGACTCCACAGCTCGCAATACATCTTCAGCTGATCTTGCAAGACTCTGTTGTAACTCCAGCTTCTTTAGCCTAAATACATGTTTCAAGAAAAAAAAAGTTAGCGGCTTAGGAACACAAGGAGAGAACTAAAAGGAACATGAGCACACGAATATAGAAAATGATGAAGCCATGAGTGACTAACAAAAAATCAGCTTTGAGTGATCTATATTTTGTTTAACTTCATCAATTTTAAAAGCAAAGATCACATAATTTAAATCACAATAGATTCCAACACCACAACCTTTGAACCAAAAAAACTCGATAAGAAAAATATGTCCAAGAAGGGTTAGTTGTCACCAAGGAAATATTCAATACCTACAGGTAATAGCATGATAGGTTGAACCATTCAGAAATCCAGAACTAATATGAAGCAACAATTACTTGTCAGAACAAGGACAAGAAAGCATTTGATGAAGACCTTCAGTCCAATGGACAATTTCACGTTCATTGGATCAATCATTAAATGAGTAATAAACATGAACATCAACCTTCCTGGACATAAAGATTATCCCCTTTTATCCCTCATGCTTCCAATTTTTTGAGAATTCTCACAATCCCAACAACAATATCAACAATATCAGTTTCCCGTGAATTTCATTCCCCTCCTAGCCTACAATACTTTGTAGAATACTTACAAAGTCAAATATACATTTTTTGAAAGCATATCACAATATATAATGAATCTTCAACATAAGTCCGTTGTTTGGAAAATTGTAAAAAAGAAAATAAAAGGACCATTCACTTAAAACAAAATTGTCGCTGTATCATATGAAAGTATCACCACTGCATAGTAAATTGCAAAGAAACACCTAAGTTTGAAGCATCGGTGGAGCTACAGCATCCTTCTTAACCAAAAGAAGGGCTACTCAAATATAACAAGAATAATCTACAAGATTGCGGTGGAAACTCTTTGATATAAAGCCACAGAAAGACACTCCTATTTTCCCAAATATTCATTTTGAGTTATAAAATAAAATCCTTTTTATTAAAAAATATTGATACAATAACAATTTCTACAGTTTGGACATGTATTGCATTGCAAAATCAGATATACATGCACATAATCCATGTCTAATAATTAGAATTACTGCTTAGAGTAATTTGTTTTTAATTTTTTTGTATTGAAAATTCTTTTGCTGTTTCACATCACTATTAGTTTCATAAGAGAAATCTGGATTACATAAAGTTAAACGATAAAATTACATAACATGAACAAGTTCAACACGAGAAATTAAATTCTGGAAAAACACTATCTAGAACAGTAGAACACTAAAGATGAAAATCCAAAGCATAAGAAATAAGATAGGGTTGTATACCTCAATTCCTTTATCATTGAGTTCTCACCGAGAAAATCTTGGGAATGACCAGAGATCTTGGGAGGAGGAGGTAGCCAATCCTCCTCATCCTTGTTTTCAGAATTCTTGACTTCAGTTACCTCCACATCGTCATCTACTACTTGAACCTAATTGACAGAATAAACAAAGATATAAGGGAGTGAATCAAGAGCAAAGGCAGCTGTACTTGCACATTGAAATCGGTCACATAGACGCAAGAGGGTGAGTCAGAATAGTTTTAATCTTACAGCAGGCTCAGATGTGTTCAAACGTTTAGTTGGTAATTCATCAGGACTGTCGTCGTCTGTCACATAAACCCAAAGAAACTTTTTTAAATTGAGATAAACAGACGAATAAAAAAATACTAGCATTTCTTTCTTTTTCTTCCCCTATAAAACCCAAAGAAGACTTCCTCAAACCCACAACAGGAACTTGAAAAAAGAAAAAGAAACTCCACTCTATTTTCTTCCCAGGAAAACGAGCATAAGAAAGAGAAGTTAAAGAACTAAACATCACCATCAACATATACGCAATGAATTGGCCGAACACGACTATAATCGAACAAGGGGTCAAGCTCTTCAGTCGATTCATCCTGCAAATCAATCAAACGCCAACAATTATACACAAGTAAAGAAGGAATTCAAGGACCTAGAAACGAGAAAATACAAAATGCCCCGTCTTTGTATAAAGAGAAAGAGACGTGCCATGAATTCGTTAGTGAAATTTAGAACTTAGAGATTCTAAAATCTAATGTAGGTGAGGACAAGAATT
Organism: Erythroxylum haughtii; assembly: GCA_025504935.2. Taxonomy (NCBI): domain Eukaryota; kingdom Viridiplantae; phylum Streptophyta; class Magnoliopsida; order Malpighiales; family Erythroxylaceae; genus Erythroxylum; species Erythroxylum haughtii. Next base: position 13,375 of record JANSVB020000249.1, read on the forward strand.
CAAATTATTCGTAGAAAATTTTCTGTTCTTTTGAGTGGATCAGCAGAAGACGAAGCGCTTCTTAGCTTCTATTTGGCGGGTTTTAGTAGTGGCACAATACAAATCCCTTCTGTTTTAGGTTTTGGATTTGACATTGGGCTATTATGTCTTTAGGACCTAATCATGATCGCCTTTTTTTTGCAACAAATGTAGGAATTAAACAAAAATAAAATATTTAACTCTTCCCTTCGAAACTCAAAATTATAAAATCATAAATAGACTTAGTTACGTGAGGAATTAGGCGATAAGGTTAATTGCAAAGGTAGACGCAACGTTTTTGTTTTTTTTTTTGAACGCTACTTGTTAACATAAGATTGTGCTCAATTTGCTTCTGATTATGCTGTATGAAAATTGTAGTTAATGCATTTGTCATATTCATAGAATCAAAATGTGAATGATTACGAGAGAAATCGAAGCGATACATGATAAATTTAGGTGTGACATTTCAATTGTTAACTGTTAATTATCAGTCAACAACTTGACATTGTCTATAAATTTGGGATAATATTCACTTAAAAAGGACTTATGACAATCTTTTGAAACTTACAAATATTCAAAATATGATTTTTGAATAGAAGAAAAGCTTTTTTAAGAAGTTCTTTAACTTATAGAAATACAAAATCAGTCTAAAAATTGATAAGTTTCAATGCTGCATTTTATCTGTTTCTAATTTTCTTATATCTATATTTAGTTGTCATATTAATAATGATTGAGAATATATATACTCTTTCGATTATTTAGTTGTCATGTTAATGATGATTGAGAATATATATACTCTTTTGATTTTGTAGATAATTGAAAACCAACTATTCGCAGAATATATATGCATAGCATAACATTGACGTGTATGTATTTTGTTTTTGTAAAAATTTTATAATTTCAACAATGATTGTTGCATCTGAGAATATTGTCACTGAACTTAATAAGCGTGAGAAATTAAATGGCGACAATTATGAGATTTGGATCATGAAAATCCAATATATACTAAAGGAGCATGAGGATATAAATCCATAAAAACATAACTATGGACATTCTTGAGGAAGGAAATACAATCAAACACAAAAGGGATTGTGATGCTTATGAAATATGGAGGAAAAAGAACTCTTTAACTCACATTACGTTTCCAAGCAATATGAATAATGATACCAAGCGTAAGTTTTGTAAGTATGAAACTGCTAAAGAAATATAGTCTACTTTAACTACACATTTTGGAGGACTTCAATGACCAAAGTAAGGTTACTCATTATAAAATTTGCATATATATAAGAAACAATTGGATTATACAATGTAAAAGCATTGGATGCATATGTTTGATAAGTAAGTTATGTGATGTTGGTCACAAACTATCATATAAGCATCAAGTACAAGTTGTGATTCGTTCATTACCTTAGAATTATGAGTATATGAAGATGCATCCAACTCACAATAACAGCATCAAGGCAATGAAAGATGTTATTAGCCGTCTCCTACTAAAAAAAAAAACATCTTGAGACCTCTAAGATGTCCTCCAAGGTATATATAGTTGGTTATAGCTTGTATAGAGTTATGAACCGGAAGCGTAAACATCATGGTGGATCCAAATGGAAAAAAGGTAAGCAAAATATCCACTATACTTAGGACTCTAAGAAGGCAAAGTGGAATTAACATGGAAAAGGAAAATGTCCTTTTGAAAAGCAAAACATAAATAAATTAAAGTGTTGCTTGTAATAATAATAAGCCCAAAAAGGTATAATCTAATTATACAAAAATTTTATCTAGAAATATCTATTGCTTTATTTTTTGAACAGAATCATATCCTTTATGGATTGCAAATCTAGGTTTAACCCAACCATAGAGTGAAGGACAGAAATGCCTTAGTGGCATTATGTAAAATCTCATATGGAACATGATGGATTTATGTTGGACCCCGAATATTTCATACAAGTTAGAACTATTTGAATGAGAAATTTTGGAGATTAGTCATGAGTAAAGAACAAATGATGAAAATTCGTAAACCAATAAATGATAAGCAGGGGTAAAGTAGTGAATGAGAAATGTGGATATGCCCAAGTTTTGCTTTGGTGTTTCTGGTGGATAAAAGATTTTGAAGTGAGAAGAATTAAGGTAAAAGTTAGAAGTAGAATGAAAGCTAAAAATGAAGTTGCATTTGTGTAGTAAATTGATGAAGGAGATGTATTTATAAGTGTATGTTCTGTCATTGGTGTTTATGATTAATCATGGATTATAAATTTCGTTATAGATGATATTGATTTGAAATGGAGTTGAGAATGAGGAGTAAATAAAGTAGAACAGGTGATCTTAGTATGATCTGTGTTAAGGAAAGATTGTGAAACAAAATGGGTAGTTGATCTAGAAAATGTACACGAGATGAGGCTTCAGTATTTTAGCCACAACTTTTTCTTTAGTTATCTAAACGAGATAATTCTTAATTTGGATTAAACTAGAAATATATGGCTACATTTCTTATGAAGACATTGAGTTTAAATTATGTCTTTAAGAATCTAAAAAGTTGTCATGAATTTGAGAACTGGGTGTAGTACATTGGTGGATGAATGTAAAATTCATATTCTGAATTCGAGGGAAATTCTGGATTGATCTAAGACATATTAAAGAAAGTTATCTTCTCAAAAGTTTTAGTTCTTTCTTTTATCTTTCCAACAATATATAGTACGAAATTTTTGGACTTTTAGGGTGAAAGTTATGGTCCTTATAAGGGAAGATGTATCTTTTACTTTTTTGCTTCTTCTGTGTTTTGCTTCTTCTATGTTTTGCTTCTTCTATGATGACGTGTCGTCTGTGATGACGTGTCGTCTGTGATGACGTGTCGTCTGTGATGACGTGTCATCTATGTTTTTCTTCTTCCATGATGACTTGTCATTTGTGATGACATGTCATCTATGTTTTGCTTCTTTTGTGATTACGTGTCATCTGTGATGACGTGTTATCTATGTTTTGCTTCTTCTGTGATGACGTGTCGTCTATGTTTTGCTTCTTCTGTGATGACGTGTCATCTGTAATGATGTGTTGTCTAAGTTTTGCTTCTTCTGTGGTGACATGTAGTCTGTGATGACATGTCGTCTATGATAACATGTCATCTGTGTTTTGTTTCTTCTGTGATGACGTGTCATCTGTGTTTTGCTTCTTCTGCTTTTTGCTTCTTCTATGTTTTGCTTCTTCTGCTTTTTCACTTGACCTATCTTCTACTCCATTTTTGACCCTTCAGAAGATAGAATCTATCTTTGAGTCTTCATAAAAGTTGTAATCTTGAAGTTTTCTTTCGAACCATATAAAGAACACCTTAATCCGATATTTGTAGGGAAAGTTATGGCTATTTTCCCTATTCGTCTGTCTTTTTCTATTAGTCTACTTTTTCATTTGGTTTCATCTATACCTATTTTCTGCTCCATTTTTTACCCTTCAAAAGATAGAATCTGTCATTTAGGTCTTCATCAAAGTTGTAGATCTTGAAGTCTTCTTTCGAACCATATAAAGAACACCTTAATCTGATATCTTTAGGGAAAGTTATAG
>JANSVB020000252.1:0-11311 GCA_025504935.2 Erythroxylum haughtii
AAGCCCACATAGAACCCCTTTTTCACCTTCAAAAAGAAAGGAATTTTTAGAGATTAAACCCTAATTTCTAAAGTTGTAGGAGCAAAAGATGTCTGCCTGTGGAATAAAGTCGATTGGAAGAGGATAAGGAAACAACATGGCCATTAAACCACCTAGAAGTCACAAAGTTCTCCTGGGAACGAAGAAATGTCTCAAAGCAAAACCCAAATTGCGAAATAAGGAACGTGAAGAAGCTGATTACCTGTGAAGAAGAATCCTTTGGAAGTTGATTGAAGATCTTGTTGATCGCTGGAGATAACGCCACCTCCAGAGCCTCTCCTCCGTACTAGATGCATCATCCATCTGAATTGGGAAAAGTATTCGAAGTCCCAAGAAAGTTGTGGATGGTTTTACCCTAATAGTCGGGGTAGGTAAAATGTGTACGACATCGTCTTCTGTGAGTAGTCTTTAGTTTAAATGCTGTAGTATTTGATCTTCTGATTAGTGTTGCTTAGTAGACTTTGTTGATTTAAAGTCTCCACTCTGTAATTTATCCCATTAATGAAAATTTTTAATCTCTAAAAAAAACTTAAATTTAGGCCTAGCTAACTAGTTTCAAGAGTTATTTAGTCGTAAGGTTAAGGAGAAACATTGAGCTTGACATTTGGGAACAACTGGTTTTCTCCTCCTAGTGAAGCAGGTTGTTATCTTAGCTTTAAAGTATGGTTCTTAAACTATTTGTTACTTAATTAATTGTACAACTAAGCTTGTATACTGTTAGGACAAGTCATGTATCTTTGATTGGAGTTCATATATTAATTCTTTATTCTTTAAAAACAAAAAATATTATTATTACTTGTTGAGTGATACATAATTTTATTATAATAGATGGACAAATCAGTAATAACAATAACAACATATTAGTAGAAATCTTACTAAGATGCAAGATTTAGATAAGTTCATAATTATGTAGCCTTACTCTTAAGTAGTTGAGAGATTATTTCCAATAAACTCATAAGAAATAAAAGTTTTTGAAACAATTTGAAGAAAACAAAACTAAAAAATATAAACAAATTACTGCATAAAAGTAACAATAAAATATAATAAAATAACGAGTAAAAGGAAAAAAATATAAATATAAACGTAAATATAAATATAAACAGACAAGAAAGAACCCAAATAAATAAATAAAATAAACGAGCAATTGAAAAAATATTAATAAAATGAGTAAAGGGGCAAGTATTACAAACTCAAGTATTTAGGCTAAATATAAGACACTAATTAAAAGAAAAAGTTCAAAAAACCTATGAAAAGAGGACATCTTTACGTAAAATCTTTTACTTATATCCTAATTCACCATAGCAATAAATTATTTTATAGTTCTAATAAAAAGAAAGAGCAAATTATAGAAAAAAAAGTAAATAAAGATGCAAATTCTCAAATAGAGTATAATATCACGATATTACAATTTCGGGTTATGTCTCAAAATTTAGATAAAATAACTAAACAAATATACATTGATCATAATAATGTAACTTTAATTAATTGATATTACTTTTTGTAACTAGTGCTCATATTATACTTTAAAATGTTGTAGTATGATGAATATCTTTAATCATTTAATTAGAATGAGTAGCTGTAATTTTTATATTCTATAATTGAATTTTAATTTTGTAAAACTCTTTAATTATACAAAATAATCATACTTTTTATTGATTATAAGAAGTAATTAATTTAAGAAAAATTTAACAAGAAGTAAAACCGGTGGCCTCTTAGTTATCCAGCAACTTTGCAAACACTGTTAAGAGATTTATAGCTTTAATCTGTTTTCTTAAAATCGTGTTAATAATCTATTGAATTAATAATACATCATTAATTATTTAATTATTATTTTCCTTTGACAGTAGCCATAGCATATTTGGATGGATACTCCTGATTACTTTTTTATTTCATTTAATATTTCTCAAAGAATAATTTTACCATGTTGTATTATTGTACATGTGTATAATATAATATTAAATATTAACTATAAACACTAGTAGGTCCCTCGCATTTTAATTTAACGATAAATAAATGTAAATAACAGTTATAGTTGTATATCATCTATAACTTTGTCCATTTGGAAAGACTAATAGCCCCGTTTGGCTAATAACTTTTCAGCCAAATTTCAGGGTTTTGGAGGGTATTAGTTATTTGACAGCATTTTAGAGGGTATTAACTGTTTGGTTATCAGCTGATAAGTTAGTTTATTCAACCTAACAAGTTGATTTTTTAAAAGCTCCATAATACTAACATTTTGCTTTTAGCTTTTTAAGAATGACGATTATGCCCACTTATTTCTTCTCTTCCTCCAAAGGTTTTTGACACCACCGTCGTCATCGAAATTCCAAAGATTGCCAACAATCCTTTCCTGAGAGGTATTTGGTGTCATCGATTGACCATCAAGATAAGGAATTTGATAGAACTTCATGTAATCCTCATACGCTGTTAGCTCCCCAACTAGCTTTTGCACCTCATTCTTTGCTATCTCATCTTCCACTTACTCCACTTTTTGTTTCACAATCTCTTGATCCACCAATTTTTGTTATTGATAGAATATACCAACTCTGTCTTAGACCCATAATTTTCTACGCCAGAAACATCTGTTTCGTGATTGAAGTCATTCAAAGGGTATGTTTCTACTCGGTTCAGATCATATCCGAACCCAAAATTGCAGCTTTCAACAATATTATTGCCAAACAATTTTCCTGGTGTAGGCGTCATTGTCTTCATTTGCAATGACTGGAATTTCGAAGAAGACTTTTAGCTTTTTGACAATGATGAGATGATACTCAGTTCTTTCACACTACAATCTAGTCTCTTACTCTCTGTCCCTCTCAATTTCTATTAGTTTACCAACAAATGTTCATTATTTCTAAGATGTATTGGTATATATTATTATATTTTTTTAGATGTATATAATAACTCAAAATTTATATAATTTAGATTAATTACTTAAAAAATTTGAAATTTGTGTTATTGTTAGTGAATTTACTTTTTTACTCAATTACATTACACAAATATTCAATGAAATATTAAGATATAATATTTATGTTTTTATAATTTTTTAAAGTCATTTTACTCATAAACAACTAATACTAAACAATTAATTTTACCAAATGTCCTTAATAAACAGTTGATGTTATTTGCTGATCAAATTAGCTAATATAATATGTCATCAACTAAACACTTATAGAATCAACTAATACCTAATGTAATCTAACGATGAACAAAGAAGGCCTAAAATAATTGTCTTGTCCTGACATGTCATACTAGTATACTACTCTATCTTATGTTGATTGAAAGTTTTCTTACAGCAATATTTCAAATAATCACAAGGGACAGAGTAACGGAACAAGTCTGTTCCCTTGGAATAAATAACTTGCTTATAATGAAATGAGAGTCCCGGCTATCCATGTAGGCATAGTTGACTTGGAATTCACCCCACCCATTTGCCTACGATTGGTTGCTTTTAGAGGACCAAGTTTTTGTTTTTTAAGGAAAGGATCCTACCCTACCAACACTCCAAATCTACAAAGGAAACTAATTCTCCCTAGGCTCGTGTCCGAGACACACTTAGCAGTAACAAAGCAGCTTCCTGTCCTATTCCTAGAAGCCATCCACGGTCCGACCGATAACCGACTACCAAGGGTTTAATTTGACCCAGAAGGCATAAGTTGAACTGAGGATCTCTTTACTAATTATGAAGTTCCATATTCAAGATTGCCGTGAATCATATGCATATGAGAAGCAGCATCCCAATAGTAAACGGCAAGGACCCACCCACTAGACCCAGTCCCTTATAGTTGTCAACCCAATGAAGTCGTAAAAGATAGATGGCAATGCAGATTTGAATATAAATCAGTTACCGCCTACAAATTTGGCCAGCTTCTATCTTAAAGGGTGAAATCTGCGTACCACTTGATTGCCAATATATTTTGATGCTGTTCCTAAAGACATTTAGCAAAGCTATAATTCTAGACAAATTCTGATTTCTGTTAACGTAAAGTGGGTGGTGTTGCCGAGGTTTGGTCTGATCTCTCTGTCACTGTGAGTTGGAAACTCTATTGCATACGTTTCTTTCACGGAGGACCTTTAAACCTCGCAAATGTTTCTTTAAACCGTCAGAATCTAACACTTTTTTTGTGTGATTGCTCTGAGATTGATTCTTGATCTAGTCGAAAAAGAAGAAAAAAAAAAAGAAAATGTTAAATGAATTTGAAATCTTGGGAAATTCTTCTATCCACAAAAGACATGCCCTGTAAACAACTTGTAGAAACAAACACCCAACAAAGCTACACATTCCACATCACCATCATTCTGATGGAGATAAAAGAAACAAACATTTTATTACGAAACTAGAATTTAAGACCAACTCAACTTACAGCACCTACAACTACCATCAAATTCTTTCTAGACAGCTTAAAAAAAAAGAGTATCGAAATCCCAAGTCACAAAGATGGTCTGCTACTCCGGTAACCATTCATCAGGTTACAAGTTAAAAGAGAAACGGATAGTCTTCAATCGCATTAGACGACCTCTTGGACTGCTACCTCTGCGAACAACAAGAACGCAAACACTTGAATCAGGAAAAGAATTCACAATTCACCTAAGCATAGTAAAAAAATCAATCAATGTACCAAAACAAAAGATCGTTAAATCCACAAAACACCAAGCCTTGAGAGAACAAAAGCTCAAATCTTTTCCACCCAAATCCACATTTTTGTCAGCAACAATTTTTGAATAAGGAAAAAGGAATTTACCTTTGCATTATCAGTAAACTCCGGCACCTTGTACATGTCACCACTCACCTCTGTCAACCACAATCCAGGGAAAATAGTCTGCGAAGGAGAAGACGCCATTAATCTTCAAACCGAAACCCAATTTGGTAATACAAAACTTAATAAAAAAGTTCCATAATTTGACTTACATCCATCACTTTTTGAACATTTCTCGGCCGTTTCTTGGGTCTTCGAGGAGGTCTGTGCCCTAACATCTTCATGAAATCTTCTTCTATTTCTTTCTTCGATAAGGTAACTGAAAACTTTGGTCTCTCCTTCTCCTTCTCGTCCCCTGCTCCCCTCTCCCTCTTCTCTCCTCTCATCATTGGAGATTTCTCGACGTCACTGTGAAACGGCGAGTTGATACCCACTCTCTTCTCCTCAACTTTTGAACCGTTTCCGGCCACCGAATTTTCACCGATCGGCATTTTAAACGGGGCTCTCCTCGTCCTCAGATTCCACGGCCTCACTTCAGCGTCCTTCGCCACCACAACTGTCGCTGCCACCGCCGCCGCAGTCGACGATGATGTCGCTACTTTCTTCACCGAACGGGCAGGTATTTCCTCCTCTACATCCATATCATTATGGCCGTCACCGTCCTCTGCCGCTTCCTTCCTAAAGATAGCGTCTTTCATTCTCTCCGCCGACGTCTTCAGATCGAACATGATCTTCTCCCTAAGCTCCTCGATCCCTTCCTCGCCGCCGTCAACTCTCGGCTGTTTCAAAGGCTTGAACCGGCGGAGGTCAGAACTCCGGGCTGCAGCGACCAGCTTGTCCGGTGGAGATCGGGTAATCCGGTGACGATCGGCAGCAACTCCTCCCCCGGCGGAGGGGAGTTTACAACGGAGATACTTCTGATTGCCCCACTTCAAGTGAAGATTGAAGTTGTGAAGTGGTGGTTTGGATTTCTCAGGTCCCATAGCCATATTATCAACAACAACACCCTCTTTCACGTTATCTCCAGAAAACACCATTTGAATCGATTCAAACAGCAAGAATGCGATAGACCTGGGATCAATCAATCACCAAGTTCCTCCAATTTCTCTCTTCGCTCTGCTCTTGATTGTTTCTCGCAGCTAATCTCTATTTTGCTTTCTTTCGCGAGGAAAGTTATAGAAAGAGAGGGTCTCGGTTTTTATTTGTTTGTGTTGGATTTTTGGAAATCGCCGCGAAACGGAGAATATATATGGAGGAGAAGGGCAGAGTGAGAGAGGGGGGCGGTTTTGAGTTTTGACGCTCTTCGGGGGGTATTTTGATTGTGTGTGCTAAGCTGCGCTTGAAGAGGTGGGATTTAATTTTTCTGGGTGACACGTCGTTCTTTTCAAATTCATTGAGCGTGGCTACCGTTAGATGACTTTTTTTTTGTTTCCGAGAAATATTAATTACTTAAAAATTCATGTAAATTTTGGTTTTTATTAAAAAATCATGTAAATTCACATAATTTAATAATATTATCGCATGTTAGTGAAAGTCACTAACGCTCCATTAATTTTTTTTATCTAGCTTAGCAATAAGATATTCTAAGGTTAATTAGAGAAAAAAATAATGAATTTCATGAAAATTTTTAGTTTTTAAATTATAATCTCTATTTTAATTTTTGTTGATAATTAATTATTTATCTACCTAAAATCATACGCTCTTCATTTTTTTCTAATTTCCCTCTTCCTCCTTGACATTTGGGCTTTCTTTCTGTCCTCCTACCAAAATGCATTAATAACAATTAGAGGGGAACAGGACAGAGAGAGTTTCTTCTATAATTAGAGTAAATGTTCACCTCATTTTTGTCAAAATTATCATTAACAAGAATGGATATTTTAGTCGGTTCACAAAATATGAATCTTACTCACCTTAAATTCTTTTTTCGTAATTTTAAATTTACGGTTTTATTTTTGAATTATTTCCTTACCCCCTTTTTTAAAAACTGGATAGTGCATAACAGAAGTCCAAATTGTTGAGAGATGAAGAAGAAAATGCTCACATACAATCAAGAAGGGATATGTTTTTTCTAAAATTAAGAGATTGAGAGCTGTTTTCAATTAAAAAAATAATTATAAGTTATTTGTTAGTATTTTAAATTTTATTTAATTTGACATGGCCACGTATGCATAATTAGATACTTATTATTATGTTATAATCAATAATTTTTAATTAAAAGCACTAATATCTGAATACACAAGAAAAGTATAGTTTGACGTTAGCAAATTAACAAATGTTAGAGATGATAATATATTAAAGTCAATCAAACTCTCAAAAAATAAAATGATGATGTTTTATATTATAGTCAATTCACTCGTCGAAGGGAATTGACTCGTGCAAGTGCAGCGCCAAGGGAGTGGGACCCAAGAGATTGAATACCGCATACACGTATAAGTAGCGAAAGGGAAGATTCAAAAACTTGAAAGAAAACTTTAGGAAAGAAGACAAAGTAAATAACTTATTAATCTATTGTTACCAGTTATCAAAAGTATAAGTGGACTTGTTTATAATCGGTAGATAAATTATTTAACATCATATAATTAACAAACATATTGTATTTTGTATTGTAATTGTACCCTCACTTAGATAACTTGGAATGCAAGGACTGATTAAAAGCAATCTTGTAGCTTAAGAAAGCCTGCAAAGTCTATTGCTGTGAGGCTAGGCTTCTGGCGGCCACCTAGTTTGGTTTGCTATTTTTCTTAGACTCAAAAGGTGGAATGTTCATCTTAGGCGCTCTCATATTCCAGCTCGATATTATGTGAGGGAAATAATGATTTGCTACTCTTCTTGTATCAGGCTCAGTATTCCTAAACCTGTTCTTTTTTTACATCAATGCCATTTATTTCTTCATAGGCAAAAACCTATTGAATTTCATCCCTTCCAAGGTAAAGCGATTAAGGTTCCATTAAACCATTTAGAGCTGGACTTGAGTGGTAAGATCATTATCGCGCGTCTTATATCTCCTTTGTCACAAATAAGCCTGTATTCGGTCGTAAGTGAAGTTTTACATTTATGGTCAAACATAAATTTCAATCAGACTGTTTGAAGATGAAAGTTGTTACAGGTAATGAAAGTATCTTTCTTTTAACTCATGATTGCAATATCTTGTAATTAGTCCCTCTAAATATAATGATTGCATGACTAATCAATAATGGCATGATAACTTAATCCATTTCCTTTCAGATACATACTCTTTTTTCATATCAATAAGAAGAAAAATATCAATTCTAACATTGTTTTAAAAATGGTTTTTATCATCAAATAATTAAGTAGGCTTCGAATGATGCGATTGGGGAATATGAATGTTTGTATGCCCATTTTCTACACCAAAGAGACAAGTCCAGATACATTATTGTAAACAATTGTAGCCAAATGAGGAAGTTTGGAGACTATGTATCGTATTTAATCATGCTAATTTACATATTAGAGTAAGAAAAAAAATAGATGCTGTGTACATTTTCGTTGAGTCACAATTTTGTCAATAAGTTTGCCTTTTCTTTGTATTCGAGGAACAAATATATTAATATGAAAAAACTTTGTATTATAGTAAAAATTATTATTTAAAATTATAAATATTATCATTTGAAACTTATATGAAGAATGGAAGCCGGGCAGTCTTTCATTAGTCATTACATAATATTATAATAATGCTGAGGCTACCAAATTTAACACGCCAGCGAACAACGCCAGCGAATGCGTGCAGGCAAAGTAAGGAGGGGTGAACGTAAGGTAACCCAATCAATTGAAAGAATAATGCAATCGCTTCGTTTTAATTGATTCCTTGTTAAATGTTAATTTAGTTTTGATTACATGCAGCGAGAAGCGTTAAAGCACGACCACGATCAAAGTCATAGACAACTCAAAAGCTGATGAAAACGCTTATGGTTTCCATACTCACATTCTCACACAAAATAAGGCTGGAATTGTAATCTCGTCCGTTTTATCTTCTTCAATGTTTTCACTCTTACACAATAAGGTTGACAGTCTCATTTCTCTTACTTTTGAGGTGGTCCAAAATGAAACTACTTTTAACCTATAATTTATATTTAAAATAAAAAAGTTTTCATTTGCATGCACAATAATTGAAATTTTTAATTTTATTATTATTATTAATCAATGTGTTAGATAATTATCTAACTCATTCTCGAATAACACATTCTAAATTATTTAACCTTTTGAAAATTTTTAATTTAATTCTCAAAATTTTAAAGCTTTTAATTAAGTGATCAAAGTTTTATGAGTTTAACACCTTGGTTCCAAATATTAGTTATATAAGTATTAGTGATATAAGTACTTTATTTATTTGGTTAATGGTTTTTTAATTCGTAACATATAGACATCCACATAATAAATTAACTGTCAACTAATGATTTACGGGATTAAAATATCTGACTCAAAGTGTGAAATAAGTTATGAAGTAGGTGATTTAGGATACATAGATGACTAGTTGATAATTAATTTTTTAGATTATTATTATTTTAAAATAATATTTTTATTATTAATTATTGTTGAATTGTCGTGTCAAATACTTTATATCGTTTTCAAGCTTTTCAAAGTTCTCAATTTCAGGAAAGAATCTCGAAAGTAGACACTGGAAATTATTTAAGGCCACTTGTGTGTAGCTCAGCTGGGTTTTGGATTTAGATCATTGGCCAGAACTTGACCGTGGAAAATAATTTCTCTTTCATTTAGATACGTGTCATTAGTTAGAAATAATAACATTCACGTCAGTACCTTTCAAAACCAAGCAATTCCATTCTTATCTGTCCGGCACATGCATCCAATGCTGCCTATTGCTTTGCGGCCGGTCCCCTTGTATCCAATTTGTAGTTCAGTAATAAATCCCATTAAATAATTGAAAATCAGCTATTAGTCATGCATATTTTTATTAAAACAAAGGTTAGGAAACTATGCTTGCTAATAAGAATTATAATGAATATAGTGAGTAATAGAAATAGATATAATTTTTATTCCTTATTATATGGGGTATAAAATATTACACGAAAAGGGATATAAAAATACTGTTTATTTAATTATAATATATTACCAACTTTTTTTTTATTTTTTTCTTTCCAAAATAACTAACCAAGCACCCTCTAGTCATCAAAATCAAATTTCTCTAAAATTTCTTTTAGCAATTTAAATAATATTAACTTTAATGATCATAAATGTCAGGTATTTTTATTAATGTATCTTTGTGAATTAACAACTTAATTCATAATAAATTAAAAACATTACAGAAATTGATTCCATCATTCAATATTTAATTATTTGTTTACTCTTTATAGGCTAAATTTATTGGCAACGCTTGCAAAAAAAAGAATGGCACTTTATTAAGAATAAATAACTAATTAATCAGCTCGCTAAATAATTGTTATCCATGGATTAAGTTAAGAAAGAGAAGAGAGTTAAGATAAATGAAACAAGAAGTCAAAGCTTGAACATGATTCAAACTTGAGGGGCTAACGGCTACTTGTATATTCCTTTGATAACAAGTACAAGCCATGACCGACCATACTCTTCCTTTACAGCTTGGCTCTGCCTCTCCACTCCACCATGTCACCAATCCCACCGTCCCTGTTTTTACTTTACATAACCTTTTCTCTATCCTTTAAAAGCTTCGCTTTGCTCACGAATCGCTCCACCCTTCAACCCCTGCCTAAGCCCTAAGCGTTCTCTTTGAAAGCTTGCCTTTCTTTCACTTCAACTCCATGCTAAATCTCCCCGAAAAATGCCCAGAAAAAGACTGCTGATTTTTCGTAAGGTCTCAAACCTTTTTAGGACATCTGCTTTCATTGTTAAGATGAAGAAGCCAGCAATTCCAACACTCTTTTTCCTGAAGAAATCTAGGAAGTTTAAGCATTACAGCTACAGGTTTCTTCACAGGGAATATGAATTCTCTCCTTCGAGTACTCCTCTTAATCAGTACCAGAAGAAACTGTCCAGGAGCAGAAGCTATAGAGACAACATATACTCCTTGTTGTTTCTATGTAGATGTCTTGGTGCATTGAAGGCTGAAGTCCAAAGAGAAGTAGATTATCGACAGTCTATGGGCTCTTCATATGCAGCTATTGATGGGGTGTGCTCACAGCCGTGGGGTTGGGGTGATGATAATGATGCTGATTCAATTGATCAGAGGGCTGAGAGGTTCATTGAAAGGTTCTATCAAGAGATGAGATTGCAAATGCAGGAATCATTGTAGTTATTCGGACACTTGTCACACTTTTGCTAATTAATTAATTTTGTTCTCCACTGGATTTTTTTGAGACTGTGGAGATGAAGTTTGTTTTTTCCTTTTTCTTTTTGAGTTCTAATCTCTCTTCCAGTGTGATTCATTGAGTTCATTGTTGAAAACCTCTTCATCGCATGTGTAAGATTCTTTGGTTACTAAGAGGCATTACTAAAATGTTTAAATTTCTTTTGCTCTCAACTTTTCTAAGTTCAGATAATGGTACTGTTGGTGTCGAAGAAGAGTCCAATATGAATTAGTGGATATAATGTTGAGACGTAAGTGTGAGTAGGAATCTCACGTT
>JANSVB020000259.1:7136-18860 GCA_025504935.2 Erythroxylum haughtii
AATAATTAAAACCACAATATCAGAAATCACTAAATTTTAAAACCATAATATCAATCCTGTTACAATCATCCAATAGCCCAATGTAATGTGCAACATAAGAAGTCCAAAAAAGAATTATACTTATTCTACAACCTTTTTTCTGCCACTTTATAAGCAGAATCATTGTCAGTAATAAACTAAAAAATATTTTTTGGCCCTATTTCATTCACAACTTCTTAAAATATCGCAAACAAAGTCTCACTATTCCTCATAAGGCCAGATGCATCAATAGATTTCAAAAATATTGAGTCGTTTGTAGAATAAACCAAAATAATAATAATGAGCTCTTGTCTCCTATTTGTCCATCTATCACACATGATTGAACATCTATAAGTAGCCCAAGTTACTGTTCTTTCTGCCAAATAACTTATAATTTCATAAATATAACAACTCAAAAGTTTACCTCTTAAGTTATTAATTGAAGAACCTTTGTATCTCGGACAATAAAAGGCTATTATATCCATCATATGTTGATGATAATAAGACTGAGAAGTATTGAATGATGAACTTGTATCATACCACCATCTAGTTACTGCCATATCGACATTGTAAGTCGCGTCTCTTGATTGCATTGTACTACAAATTAAAAGTTGGGCTCTATAAGTTATTCATGGTGAAAAATAACTTGTCACCTGCCTTCTTCTCTTCCTCAGATCAGGTTCAGGTACTTCTTCTTGGGCCTGGGATGTAATACTACCAGTACCACTACCATCACCACCTTCAACGTTTCTACAATCACCATGAAAATGGAAAACCAAATTTCACTACTAATTTCAAAATTCAACCTTTCCCATCTCTCTCTCTCTCATGTTGATATTCTTCAAGCGATATTTTTACTTGCCACTTCTTCACATCATGACTTACTTTTTTATAAGACTCCACATTTTCTTTAACCCCAAGTTAAATATTTCTTTAATCGGGTGATTCCTTCACCTTTCAAATGCTTGTTATAAAATAAGTAAATAATATGGTTTCTCATACCGGGAAGCAATGTAGCATAAGTCCAAGCTGAATCATTGTATCTTCCTAAATTGGGTTGATTAGGAGTACTTGAACTTCCTTCCATTTTTCTGTAAAAATAAATGAATGCATATATTAAAATAAATAATACATAATTTCATTACACAATATGCATGTCCTTCTTATATACTATAAATTATTTTGTATGATTAAATTATACACAATTCAATTTCATTGAACATAATTCACTATAAGTCAAAAGCTAACAATTCAATTATTCAACATATATAATTACATAAAACATATATAAACAATTTCTATTTCCAATAATTTCGAACAGTTTCAATTTAAAGTTTCAAACATGAGAATCAAGTTGAAGTGTATGATTTACATAATCGCTAAATAATGAATGACTTATTTTATACAATTGTTCATACACATTTATTCATAATATGATGATCAAGTTGAAAGGCATAACTTCTATGGAAATGTTTTTTTTTCTCTTTTGAAGCTTTAAATCTTCTTTTCATTTCTAACAAACCATAATGTTATATACCCCATTCTATATGTGATTCTTAAATATATAAGTTGCTTTTACAATTTTTAATTGACATTAATAAATCTAAGTATAAGTGGTTAGAGCCTACGACATGTTCACAATTTGAAAAAAAAAAGTTCCTTTTGAACACATTTACATCGCTATTTTCACACATTATCTATTATAAATATTTATGATAGCCCAAATATATATATTACCCAATAATTCAGCATATTTTATACTCAATTAATTATTTACACAAAGTCAATACCCAAATATTATTATTAACCACAACTAAATTATTATTAATTTACAATAGCATAATTTTATACTCAATTAATTATTTACCTCAAATACTAAAAATGAAATATCATTCTACAAATTTTAAGAATGTGTCAATTAATTATTTAAGTCTTTGCAATTTTACAACTTTAACGTTCTCAATTTACAATTTTAATTTAAGTTATTTCAACTTACAAACTTTCAATTCAATCAATTTACATCATCACATATTCACTTGAGGTCGTGCATTTCATTCATCAAAAAACTTAACATAAATTTCTCTTAATCGATTATACCAATCCACAAAACCAAATCAGAAATCAACCAAACAAAATCGTGAATCCAATAAACTCCAATATCCAATCCAACCCACACAAATCACAAAACCAAATTCCAACAGATTCACAAATCCAAGTTCTAGCCGAATCCCAAAATTTAATTCTAATTTTCAACATCCAAGTTCCAACCGATTCACAATAAAAAATGCAATTAGGTAGAAAAATTGAAAACTAAAAAAACACACCCAAAAACCAATTCATAGCTTCAGGTTTTTTTGTTGGGTGATGGGTCGACACTTGGGTTTAGATCTAGGATGAACAATAGCGTTCTCTCCTCCTTTAGATGTTCAGTGGTGGCGACAATGTGATGTGATGGTCCTCATGAAGAAGGATTGAAGACGATGGCATGTTCGAGACTTCGCATGGAGGAGTCGAGGATATCTGATGCTGACGTGAATCGGGGAGGAAGATGATAGTCGTCGGGGAAGGAGCAGTACCACTGGAGAGGGAGCAACACCACCAAAGATGGAGAGGAGAACAAGAGAGAGAACAGCGGTGAGCGAAAGTGAGAGTCGGTGAGAGAGAGTGAAAAAATTGAAAAGAAGCAGAGTGCGAGTGAGGCATGTAGAGAGGGGGCTTTTAGGGTTAAAATTTAAAAACAATTGCAAATTATGCTTTACAATTTTTCAAATTTACGATACCGGCCAGTACGTGGTCGATATTGGCCGATAGATAGTGAAAAAAAATGAAAAGAAGCAGAGTATAGATGAGGCACGTAGAGAGGGGAGTTCTAGGATTAAATTTTAAAATTTGCAAATTAATCCTTACCATTTTTCAAATTTAGAGTACTGGCCGATACCGATTGGAAACTAGCAGTACCAACTAGTATCTCCGACTGGTACCAAAACAATCAATATCGTTCCGTAGGTACAGGACATACCGACCTATACGAAACGATATTCATACTATTGATTAAAACCTCTTATTAACCTTTTTTCATAATAATGCCCCAGAATAATCTCTTATTAATATAAATTTATTAACTGAGCTATCATATTTTAATTGTCTACGGACAAGGTTTTAACTGTGAATCCTGAAGGCCACGGAGCCAACATTTGCTACTAAAAGTTTAATATATATATATGAACACTGATTTTATACTAAAATAAGGTTTAGGTGAACTAATAAACCAGCCTCATTCACCAAATCATTCAAACTAAATATTCGCTGCCGACTTAAAATATTTATAAAACGTTATTGATCGTGTCACATATACATAAGAGGAGCAGTGAAAAAAACAAAATAGCTTATTAATTTAAAACATGGAACTATCATAAGCCACCCGTTACTCAGATCTTCCAAAATCTGTCATTTCTTTGCATCTTTTGTTGAAAAAAATTAAATCTGTACGTCATTTCTTTGAAGTATTTAATTTGCACGTTGTCACGTTGTGGGTGTGCATGGGGTGGCCTACACTACAACTACCACTTCAATTTTCTTATAAACCCATATTCAATCTAATCGTTTGGATGAAGAACGGCAATGTTTCCATGCACATCACATGCATCGGGTCCTAGGGACTTGAAGTGGAAATACTGTATTATTTCTTAGTTAAAAAAAGTGTTATGAAGATAGATCGACATTATATTTTATTCTTCACAGATACACATAGGAAAAAGGATATATTTATCATGTTAATACGTTTTTATTTAAGTAAAACATTGTAACTAGACTCCATTTTTATGTTATATCGCTTACATTAAAATATATTTTTATAATTTTAAAGCAGAAATGACTTCCTACTCAAACTTTTCTCTATTACTAATTATTTGTACTTTAAGAAACAAAAATTTCTCATTGGAGCCACTCTTGTTGTAAAATGAGATTTTTTTCTTAGAAATTAAAAGATTCATTAATATACTTTGTAGTTTAAAGACTGAAAAATGAATATCATTTAGATAACTATTTAAAATATGGGCATCAATTTATTCATATATTTTGGGAATCAATTTATTTTTGTTTTGTAAAAGTAAGAAAATCATATAAAGAAACCTGGTGATTAATTAAACAGTTTTAACATCACTATGAACACCTACTAGGATAATTTGATTCCTATCTTTTTCTAAGTTATAAGGTAATTTATATTGAATTGAACCATTTAGTTCTTTTGAACTATAATTTAGAAAAATATTTTTTAGTTTAAAATTATCCTTAATTAATTAATCAAGACATTATATAAGGACAAGGAGTTCACTTGAATATTTACTAAATCTATAAAGCGAAAAATTAAACAAGACAATTATGATTTATTTTGAATTTCTTTAAGATAAAATTTCTTTCTAAAATTAAATTTCAAGAATTTCCTATAAAAATGCTTTTTTTATATTTGTAACTAAAATGGGGGTAAATTGAGTGTTGATAAATTTTAACTACTTTAACTTATATAGGTTGACTAATACACATAAAATCATGATTCTAATATCTTCAAATGCTCAAACTTAATTTTTTAATACAAAACTAATTCAAACACTTTCCAAAGTATGTTTTAAAGATTAAGAGGGTTTTCTTCAAAATTAAGCCTTTAGTTCCTTACCATGATCGAAAAGATTCATGCAATGAGTTAAAATGATGATATGTTTATGCATATTGGGCGGCCTCTAGAATATTGAAGTTACCAAGAAGGTAGTACAACAAATATTATATATTCATTTATAACTTTTTTTAGTCTTTTTCTTACTTAATCTTGATTTCTTTTCACTTTAATGAGTTGACCTCCAACTTTTCTCTAATGTATTTATGAGATGTACCTTGATTTTGTGTTTGACCACTATTTTTCACATTAATTTTATCTAAAAATGATTACATAGTACTTATGCTTTGTTATCACCAAAATATAAATTGTTACCTTCCTTGGTTTAACAATTTCTTTCTTCTAATAATGACAAATACTTTATGATATTAGATACATAATGGTAAAATCAAACACACATAGTTTGTTAATCCAAAGTAATATGAATAATTAGCTCCCCCTATAATGTTGCATCATGAAAAAAAGAACTTACAAGTTAATATGTTTCAATTGCATATCAACTTTTGTATAAAGATTACCAAAATAGCATTGAAAATTAATCGCTCCCCTAAATATAATGTCAATATTTTTCTCAATAAAACACTAAAATTAATCATTCCTCTTGAATCTAATATCATTAACTTTCTCTCCCTCTGTTTGAGAACATAAAAAAGAGTCAATTATCTAAAAGTCTACCAAACTAATATTAAGATATTAAAGCACATAATAAGTCAAATAATCAATAATTAAAATAAAATAGCACATGTGGAGATCCTCATCAAAGGAAATTCCCATATGTCCTCACTCATTGGTTTAGTCAACATATCAACCAATTGACATAATGTGTCAACAATTCTAGCTTAATATCCCTATTTTTTTATGTATGATCTCTTACAAAATGATATTTATTTTCTATGTACTTAGTTTTAGAGTATAGAATATGGTTCTTTATAAGGCAAATAACACTAATGTTATCAAGTATTTTTGTGTGGTCTATGCCATAATCCCTAATTTGTTATGAAAACTTAAAAATGAGAAAGATAATCTTCTTCAGCTTATATGATGAGTTGAAGAGTTTAGGAGGCTTAAAAACAACATATCATTTAACTTTAAAGGAGTAAGTAGCAATTTTCTTGATAATTATAGAGCACAGTAAAATAACTAGAGTCAATGCAAAACACTTTTAAAATTCGACCTAGTCAATTTTGAAATACTTTCGCAAAGTCTTATATGCAGTTAATGCTCTTGGGAAAAGAGTTATTACTCTACCATCCTTTACTAATACACTTCCTAAGATTCAACATAATTCAAATTTCTTTCCATATTTTCATGTACATTCATATATTTAATTACTATTTTAATTAGACCCTTATGATTAAAAATTATTTTAATAGTATATTTTAATTTCTAGGATTATATAGGAGCAGTAGATAGTATACATATTGATGTACATGTTCCGATTGATGAACAAATATCATACATGGGTAAAAAAAATTAATCCAACTCAAAATATTATATGTTATTACTCATTTGACATGTATTTTACACATGTAATGGCTAGATGAAAAGATACTACAAATGACTCTCGAGTTATTTTAGAAACAGTGACAAATCTAATGAATCAATTTCCTATGCCTTCACAATATATTATATTATTTTAAATAAACATAGTAATTATGATTTATTTTTAATATCTTTTTGTTAATATCATATGCTTTATATGTTAGATAAGTTTTATTTAGTTGATTTAGGCTACACCAATATGTTTGGATTTCTTTTACCATACCGATGTGTGAGATATCATTTGCAAGGTTTTAAACGAAGAAAAAGATCATCAGGTTCACAGGAATTGTTTAACTACAAGCATTTTTTATTAAGAAATGTTATTGAAAAATATTTTTGCATTCGGGTTATAGTATGAAGAAACAAAAAAATACATCGTTATTTCTTGTTGTTATACACAATTATATTAGAATGTATGAATAAAGCGATGAATTATTTAACAATTGTGCTGAAAATGAAGAACAAATTAGGGAAATTGAAATAAAGATATAAGTTCTCAAGTGGAGTATAATATTACTCTAGCACAACTTGAAAGTATATCTTAAAAGCAAGATGAAATTGCTAGACAAATATTGAATGATTATATTAGTTCTAATTGATTTATGTTTCTTTTAAAAAATGATAGTAATATTATGTTTTGAAGAATGATAATATAATGGACATCTTTTATTGATTAGAATGACTTAATATAATTTTCTAATTCATAGACTTTTATTATATACAATCAATTTGTAAAATTTTAATTATATTAATTTGCATATATTTTAATTTTAGCTATAATGAGAATTAATTAATTTAAAAATAATATATTATATTAAAATTATTAACATAAGAGTATAATTACAAAAATGGTATACAATATATGTTTAGTTTTATCAACCAAACAAATTTTTGTGAAGACAATTTTTTATTTCTTAATTTTATCACACTTTAATTCTTCAATTTTAAATTAAATTATTTTTTTATTTTTATTCTTTTTCATTGTACATGTTTATGTTGATATGGCATTAGGATTAATTAGATGGCGTTTCATGTCAGCAACTTCATAGGTAAAGTAAACAACAAACTATATTTGTAAGAAATGAACACTTTATGTATTTAATTGATATAATTAAGAATTTTATTTTAAAAATTTTATAATTCTAAATAGTATTGCAAAATTGAATAGAATTTTGATTTAAAATTATAATTTACCTTGAAATAATTATAAGTATCTATAGTGAGTTTTTTTTATAACAATACGTGTATTTAAGAAAGCAAGAAAAAAATGTTGCATTTTGAAAAAAAAGTCATTATTAAGCCAATTTAATTTCTAACTTCTTTATAGAACTTCAACTGCATAATAAAGGATAATAATCGATTTTTATCAATTGTTAGAAATTGCATATCAAAAAATTTTGGAAGTTTCAGATTGTAAAGAAGAGATTGAAAATGAACTTGAATTTATATGTTGTAGTAAAATTAATTTTATGTATGAAAAAGATTGGTATTGAATTAACAAATCTCAAATTAAATAATATACTTCTAAAAATCTCAAATATTATATTTAAAGAGTTTATATAGACTATAATGTTAAATTATGATAAATTAATTATTTTCA
Organism: Erythroxylum haughtii; assembly: GCA_025504935.2. Classification (NCBI taxonomy): domain Eukaryota; kingdom Viridiplantae; phylum Streptophyta; class Magnoliopsida; order Malpighiales; family Erythroxylaceae; genus Erythroxylum; species Erythroxylum haughtii. The sequence continues at coordinate 14,966 of JANSVB020000259.1, forward strand.
TTTTTATTATGGTTTAATTTGTTATCTCATGTTAAAGATTTTTCTTTCACTTTCTTTTTCTTAATATTGAACTTCTTTAGTTGAATTTGTTGTGCATATTTGTAATTTTGTATATAAAGAGAAAAGTTAATAATGTGGTATCAATTTTTTTTTTCTCTCGTAAGAGTTAATCAACCACATTTGTTCTATTCACTCAATTTTTATGCGTTATATGATTAACCTTTTCTGTTGATAAATACCATCATTCAAGATTGGATCCTTAATAAGGTATATACTTTTTAAGTAGTCTACTAAAACTAGCTTCAAGAAATTAAATGATTTGGCTCATAAATGACTAATGACTTTTGAAATTTCCTTTTATTGTAAAATTTATCACATTTGGATCAATTCTAAGTTAATTTTCTCTTTTATTGTATTCAACGTGTATATGAAAAAATTTTCACATATATTTCTACCATGTATATTACATATTTGGTGTTCATGAAGTTAATATAACAATTAAGAGTTCAATTATATGAAACAGTAGCTTAATCTCTAAAATTAAAATGTAATAATTTTGTATGATTTATGTTACATGTAGGTTTAATGAAAATATGTATAGTGTAACCTTTTTTATATGTTAAATGAATGATTAAAATATAAAATATTTATAATTGACATAAAATATCTAATTCAATTAATAAGTTTTTCAAAACTTTCAAAGTTCTTTCAAAGATTAAAACACACTTTTTAAATAAAAACTAGATCTAAAACTATTTCAAAAGTTATCCAAAGGTATTTTAATACATCAATAAGTTTTTCTTTAAAAACTTATCAAATTTCCCCTTGATTATGATATGGTATATACATTAAATACAAAATAATTATGCGATGATTAAGTCTCTAATTCTTTAAAATGATTAAGATGAAATTATTAGAAGGATTAGAATGAGTTGAACAAATATTGATATGCTTGGTTCCTCGTAATTTTTGATTCTTCACTTGAAACTCTCTTCAGTTAGAAATGTTCTCCGCTTTGTTTATTTTCTTTATCCTTTAATTGAATTCTTTGCCCGTCTACTAAACTTGATCTTTCAGATATCAACTTGATAAGAACATAAGGGATAAAAATATCAGTAATGAAATGTTTTTTATCATAAAAAATATGGGTTAGAACTTCACTTGCTTCGATAACCCTCCTTTTTTTATGATGACAAAAAAATTAGTGATATTGAAAAAAATAAATGCACTCTTTTCTTTAATTTATGCATCAAGTTTTAATATCATCATTCTCTCCCTATTTTTGTTAAATTAAAAAGGTATATACTATATGATGTGATAAAAACGAAAAGTAAAACAATACTAAAAGAAATCACTAAAGGAAGTTGACATATTGTTTCTTATAACACAGTTTAGTGAAACCACTACAAGAAATCAGTTGTTTACCAACGGACTATTCTGTCGATAAATGGTCAATTTATATCGGTTCAAAATCGTTGTTAAAAGGACCGTAGTTAAAGTTACCGACAATGATATTTCGTCAGTAATTTACTAACGGCCCAAAATATATTACCAACTGTCTATTTTATGTCGATAAATATTACCGACGGGAGAAAGTATAGGGAATTTTCGTCAGTAACATTTAGCAACCGAAAAAATTCCGTTGATAAACCGTAGGTAATGAACAAGAAACGTCATCTTACTTACCGACAATGATAATATTATCGTCGATAAAAAATATAAAATTTCCGACGGTATTTTTATTCCGTCGGTAATAGGAGGTTAGAAATTTTTTTAATAAATTCCAGTTTCATGATGTGGTGATAAATGCATAATGTCAAGAGTTACCAATTATCTCATCATCATCACGCCCAGTCTGAAATCCCGCAGTGAAGCAAGGTCTAGGGAGGTCTGATAGTACAGAGCCTTATCTCTATATAGTAGAGAGGTTGTTTTTCGATAGACCACATGTAGATGTTGACAGGAAAATAATGATGCAAGTTAACAAAATAAATACCATAAAAAATCACAAATAATAATAATAATAATACAATAAACTTAATACAAATAATAAAGATACAAATACAAAGTACTAATAATAACCTAACCTAGGGATCAAAAACCTAACTTAAGGAGCAAAAAATAGAACTTTAACAAAAAAAATTTTTTTCAAGAAGATACAAATGTGAAGAGCTTTTTTTTTAATCACCAAATCATCGAACATTTAGCTATATGCATCAATTTATCGTTAAAAAACTGCAATATTTCATTGTACCAAGTAGAACAAAACCAATTGCAATGGAAATAAATAACCATTCATAAGATTGTACCGATCTAAGCCTTACCAACGCCATGGCGGCATAGTAGACAAATGGGATATGTCGAAGTGAAATAACAAGAGAAGATCTCCGAAAAGGAAACCAAAAGATCAAAAAGCATAAAAATTCAATGTTGACATAAACACAACAATATCAAATACAAAAGAGATCAAAATGAAAACATTCAACCTTAAAACACACAAAGAAACTAATATTAAAAAAAATGCATACTCAGGAAACATCACAGTAAAAGAGACTGCTTAATCAAGAAACATACCCAAAAATAGGAGTGAATGTTGTTGTTTATCCCGTGAATCAATGACCACTGGGCGTTTGTAAAAACTAACTAACTTAATAAAAAGAGAGATAAGGTAAGGTACATACAGAAACATGGGAGTCTCTGGTGTTTCTCTTAGCGGCAGTAGCAGAGAAGACGATGTAGACAACCCCCAAGTTGGCACACTATTTGCCTAGTCATATTTAATAAAATATTGGTATAGGTCTCTTTTCTAGCTTTGCTTTGAAGCCAAAAAGGGTTGGGAACTCTACTTCAGATACTTAAAAACAGAACCAAGGATTAGCGAAAGACCATCTGGATCAAAAACAACTTTGTACCAGAACATATCTTTGTCGCCTTCTAAGCAGCAACTTGAAATAGTTGTTCTCTTCTTGAATCAAAAGAAATATCAGTACTCTAGATACTAGACCAGCTCTGGCTAAAGAAATACCAGTTATTGTGAATATCAAATGAAGAAAACTGGTAAACAACAAATAACAAAACATAAAAGAAATCAACTTTATCACCGAAAAACACATCTTATGCATAGATCTACAAAAATAACAACCAGATCTACCAAACAAATGATCGAAATCACATCTTTATCATAGAAACAACAGGAAAAATACTTTCTTCGTCCTGTTTTCTCGAGAGCCAAACAGAAAAACAGGTCAAAATGAACATAACACGGGTGTCAGCTGAATCAAGAAAGACCCAGATGGGGATCAGGTGTAAGATTCAACATTGTCCAATAACAGGCCACGTGGCAGGCCATAGTTTGGTAGGAGGTCATGAACGTCGACGACAGCTTTGAAGTCGTGAAAAGGGTTGTAGAGGTTAAGACACACATAGGTCTTGGAGAAGAAGATTATTTTAATTGATAATAAAAACATTACAGTGTGCATAACTTATATTTATAATTGAAAGCAAATGACAAGGACAAGCTAATGTCGTGGTAATCGTGGGTGCTCTGAACTGTTAAGCCTCCCCTTCAACTATTCCATCTCCTGTCTAAGCTGAGCCATTTGCTCCATCTGCTCTATCATCTTAGCCATCTACTCCATCTGCTCCCTCTCCACTCTCATCTTAGCCATCTGCTCTATTTTCTCTGTCATCTTAGCTGTCTGCTTCATCTGCTCTCTCATTTTAGCCATCTACTCCATCCGCTCTCTTATCTTTTCCACCTGCTCCATCTCCTCTCTCATCTTTGCCACCTGCTCCATCTCCTCTCTCATCTTAGCTATCTGCTCCATCTCCTCTCTCATCTTAGCTATCTGCTCCATGTGCTCCATCCGTTCATTGACGTTAGCTTCTTTCATGT
>JANSVB020000263.1:48861-63633 GCA_025504935.2 Erythroxylum haughtii
TCCTCTGCTCTTATCGCTGGACTTTGGACCTCTGGATTGATTCCTTCCTCTATTTTCTGTAAGCAGAATATCTGAATATGATGAAGAGGTTGCATACTATGATTTACATCTTATCTCTTCATTTAGTATACTGCTTTTAACAAACTCAATATTTAATACGCCATTTGGTGCAGTGTTTGTCAAAGACACCTTCAAAGTCTCCTAAGACTCTAGTAATGAAGCTAGCACCATTAGAGCAATCGAACTTTATGTCCATCTTTGATAACTGATCAACCATCCCGTCCATATTGTTTAAATGATCAACTACAAAAGTACCTTCCTGGTATTTTACCTGTATCAATTTTGTCAGATAAAATAATTTGTTGTTGCCGGTCTTTGAAGCATACAACTACTCTAGCTTATTTCACAGCGTTCTTCCATGAGTCTCGTTACAAATGTAATTGTATACATTATCATCGACAAACTGTCGAATATAACCATATGCTCAAACTCCCAATCTTCATTGGACATCTCCTCTGGTTTAGTTATCGAAAATATCGGCAAATGCATCTTTGTAATCATCAAGAGATCCTTCATCTTGGTTTGCCATATACGGTAGTTAATACTGTTTAGATTGATAATTTTGCTCGTCTTCACTTCCATTTGCCAAATTAAGCCAAATTTGAGAAAACCGACCTCAACGATGGAACCAGGATGTCAAATTTTGGCAGAAAGATATCTTCTAAATTTTCACCACGAGATCCGATAAATAGTAACTTGTGAATAGTGCTTACTAGAATAGTATCGTCAGACCCCACTGGAATAGTGCCGCAGGACTCGGTAAATAGTAACTTGTAAATAGTGCTCATCGGAATAGTAGCTTGTGAATAGTACTGCAGGACACAGTTACTATTGCTACATAGTGCCGTCATCTTGTAAATTTATTGAAACAACTTTGGAGTACTATTCATCACTTTTGCCATTTTATGTCAATTTTTCGAGCGGATCACGCGACGTGCTTCTTTTCAAAAAATATCTTCAATGAAAATACAGCTCTGATACCATTTGTTGGGCGCAATGAGTATATTTTTTGAAAAGGAAAAATAAAATGAGCAAAATGGATACAAAATTTTTAACGTGGTTCACCCTTAACTTTAGGCTACGTCTACGAACAAAATTCAGAATATTTCTTCCACTATTAAACATAGCAGGTATACAGAGATAAAACCAAAATAGTGGCTCACAAGGTGTTTCCTAACATAAAAATATTAATCTCACTATTTTGTCACTCATCAATCCTTTAAGAAAATATTTCCTAACTTCAGAGCATTTGTTTCGCTCTAGTTTTCTTTCTGCATATTTTGTTGTGCTTTGGCATGATAGGCACTCCACTAGCTGTTGTCTTTTTTTTCTTATTTTCAACAATTGTGAAATCGGTGCCGCAATTTTGGAACATGGAGCCCCTCCAAGTGAGCATATATATCAAGAAACACTAGTCAACCAGTATGTTAGAAAATTAGCTTTTAATATCAATTTTTGATGCTAATAATCGGCGTTTTTTTATATAAGAAATAAATCCTAAGAAGTGAAAGAACAACGATGGAGAAGGTTTGAGAGGCAAATTGGAAGGGAAAAGAAGGTAATTCTAGTTGAATTCATGTGCATCGTAGGACTTGGATAGCATTCTGGACAATTCCACCTTAACATAACTGCATCATTCCACTCCTCGAAAGAATCCATCTTTATTAAGATCATGCATGAGAAACACTTCGTCCAAAGGCTGTCTTCCATGAGCAAAATTAAATAAAATCAAAACTTAAAACGATGAAGAAAAATGGGTTTCAATCATTATTTAAGTAAGTAAATAAAAAGATTGGTGAAGCAAAAATAATTTAAAGTAGACATCAGGCTTTAAGTTAATAAAAAACTTTCTATGATGTGATTTTGGGTGAATAAAAGTTTATTAGTTGTCACCCTTTCGTAGAAATTGGAAAGATAAATTGATATGAAAAGATGGAATGTTAACAAATGTCTATTATTAAATTCCCTTGAATTGGAAAATCATTAAATATTCTATAATTGGGGTCAATCCAAATATTCTCATAAATCTTTATTTAACAATTAACATAATTTCCAAAGCAATAAATTCTATAATTTTTTTTTCATATTTAGATTAGATCAAAAACATATATTGAATGATGTATTCAACTTTAGGGATAAATTGAAAAAGAAATCTTTATTGGTTATACTTTTATAGAGAATGAATATTTTTTATTGAAGGATAAAAAAAATGATAAGAACATTTCAATTCAAGCCAATATCTTATTATGAATAATTCCTCCTGTGATTGTCAAAGTGCTCAACATAAGCCCAAGCTTATAATAAACTTTTAAAATATTCATTTTCTTATTTTACTTATTATTTTAATCAATTGTTAAGTGATTGGATGGTGTGAAAGGGTAAAACAAACCATAAAGAAGATAGATAAGATTAATATAATATTCAAGTCCAAACCAAAACCTAAGTCAAGTCCTTAATTTCTATTATTTCTCCCCCAATCGAAATCAAATCCAAAATTTATTTAAAACCCTAAGTACTGATCACAAACCTTAGATACTTTTTTTAGACATATCGATTTCATTCTAGGTCCTAAGACTCAACTTCAAAATTTTCTTTCTTTAATTACCAGTCTTAAGATACAATTATAGGAATTTTCTTAATTTCAACCTCTAGGATCCAACTTTAAGGGATTTTAATTTTAAGACTTTTTTTTATCCATTTTAAGAGTTTTATTTTCTTTTAAAGGGATTTCATTTTTATTTCTAAAACCCTAGGTAATACCATAAACTCTTAGGTACTCAACCATTTTCTTTAAGCCTTACATAAAATCTTGAAGTCTTAAGTATCCAATCACAAGTTTTATTTTTACCTCCTTGCTTTCTTTTTTCAACTCACAACTAAATTATCACTTATTTTAAAATTTCCAAATTTGGAAAACCATTTTCAAACCTAGGAAACTAGTTTACTACAAGAAAATGTATTTTTAGTGAAAGCAAAAATTGCCACTAAAAGTAATAATATTAGTCACTATTATTAATAATGTCTAATTTTTAAAGTTATCACCTCCAATCACAAATACTTTCGCCATGAATGAAATAGTGACTAGTTTAGAAAAATGGTAAAAATTATGCAACATTTTAATGACAAAAATACTGCTACTAAAATTATGGAAGGTACGACAAAATTATATGATCACAGTAACTTTATATATTTATGAAAAATTTGTCTACACAAATAATATAAAAGTAATGATGAATAAAATTGTAACAGTATTTTATTTTATTGTGATAACAACATTGCCACTAAAATAATTGAAAATAGTGACAATATTTATCACTCGTGTTTTTTAATCAATTTCCATTACTTATTGGTCACTAATATTTTAAAAAAAATGTTAACATGATTTTGTCTTCTAACAAAAAAATATTATAACTAATATATTTATTATTGTCACAAATAAAACTATCAATTCAACAATAAAATTACATTAGTGATAAAAGAAATTTACATCAATAACCATATTATTTAAAAAATTTCATCACAAATTTCAAAGTTAAGTTACAATAATGTTATCAATAAATCAAGCCTATATCTTACAATAAATTTATTACTAATGTGATCTAGTTTCCCACAAATAATATTATTAAATTTAATAATTTAATTGCTTAATCGATAAATTTTTTTACATTAATGGCCATAAAATAAAAGTTGTCTTTTATGATACGAAATTTTTAATGCCAAGATATTGTCATACAAGCAAAATATATATATATATATATATATAAAACAAAATGTACAAAATTCTAATTTCTAATATATAAAATTGGAAAATTTAATATCCAAGATAATTATATTTATTACAATTATCATCAACTACTACAGAGTAATTTAAGCTGTTTCTCTACAAGGAAAATTTTCTTGACTATTCTTCCAGATGAAGTGCATTGTTGATTTGTTTCCCACAAAATATATAAAAAATAAAATCAGTTAATTAGTTTATAAAATATTAAGCTACAACTTCCATACCTTCCATGCCATTATTTCTTCTCCATTTGGATTTGAAGCAATCCTATAGATAACTAATAAATAATTAAGGTCTCTCTTCAATTGCATATTAGTTTGATGTTTAAAGGTCTATTGGGATACCAGCTTTCACTGCACAACATAGCACAAGTGAATCAATCCAATTTCCCGATCCAAAATTATCATCATGAACATTTTATAACAACAAGGAAATAAGAAAAGAGTTGAGAACGAAATTTGAAATTCTTTTCTTTTCCTTGTGTTGGAAAATCTCCTGCCCTTTTTTTTGTTTCTTCTTCCTTTTTAAGTGTCTCTAATGACTCTAATTTCCTCCCCCCTTTCGTATTTTCAATAATATCCTTTTTATAGTGAAAACTAGGATTTATGGAACATACACATTCACTTACATAGCCGTGTAGGTGATCATGTATCTTAAAACACCTTTAATTTGTGACTTTACATGGTTGTAGAAGCTTACACGGGTAACATAAATAATCTTGTATGTTCATAAGGGAAAAATAGTTTCTTTGAAGTTTCACACGATTACAGTAACTTACACGATCACTATGCACAACTGTGTATCACCAAAATTGCCCAAATTCTTCCATTCCATACCATAATTTCACCCGAGTACTTCTCCTTTTGGTCTATAAAGATAATTATCATCTAAAAACATAATTGAAGAAAAATAAGTGTAAAAAATACTATGATATAGGAAACTCTTAAATAATAAACAAAACACACTAAATATAGGTATATAAATATAATTAATTAATCATTTGAAAAACATCCCTTTACTTAAATCTTTACTTGTCCTTAAGAAAATCATAGGCTAAATAATCAAACTTACAAACATTCATCCCTTATTAACCTTGAGTTATTCATCCACACTCTAAATCATCATATCATGTTAATCAAATTAACATATAATTAAATTCAAGTTATCCTAGAAACAACCTTCATAAGTTAATATAGTAATCACTTATCTAATAGTTTGAAATCAAAAGGGAAAATTTTTACACCCTCACCAATAATTCACTCAATGCATTTAAAGTGTTTAGGGTGGAAAGTGTAGAAACTCTCATATCAATGCACAAAGGATTCTTGACCATAAACTTGCAATAACATCACATCTTCACCACTTATAAGTAAACTATAAACAAAAATCAAAAGGTCTTGTTACAAGGTGATAATGAGGCTTAGGTAAAGGTATGTGTAGGACAGTGAAAGGGTGATAACATTGAAGGGAATTTAGATAAACAAAATTACATGAAACTTAGTTCTTCATAACATAAGCCCTTCACACCATAATTCGATTGGTACAATAGCTTTAAAATATGTTTTTAAATGCATGCAACATATATTATACTTTTATTGTTATTTTTTTATTTTTTTCTTTGAGCATTCATCATATACCAACGATAAAGAAATATTGGACCTCTTTTAAAATTCTTCAATAAAATCCAAGTCCAACAAGTTTTTGAATTTTTCCTTTAATTCTTCCATTGTATAAAATGTTTATTTGGATTTCTAATATGTATAACATGATTAGGGGTTTCAAAATCCTTATTAGGGATTGCACCTGAAGTATTTTGTGAACCTTATTTTCTGTTGAATTCAATATTTTGATGAATGTTTGTAATAATTATTATGTTTGTGCTTGGTAATATATCAAGAGAGTGAACGAATTTATTTATGTTAAGGTGTGCAATGAGAGTTGGTAACTTAATAAAACCATAATTATCATATTAAATAGTAATTGAGATAGATATTAGTTGTGAAATTAATTATCTATAAGATTGCTTCAAATCTAACTGAATAAGCTAAGAGTAGTTTTGTGAATTAATAAATTACAATTCTATAAATATCAAATTCAATTAAAGTTACTTGATTAGATCTTGAGAGATAGTAATCAAACCTCTAGGATATCTTTGATCAAATAGAAATTGAATCAATAATATCAAGGGAAAATAAATAAGGATAAAATAGTTCTTAAGTCTTTAACATTGATCAATATCAATTTCATTAGTAGCTCATTTATCAATTCTTTAATTGCTTTGTTTTATTGTTTTACTTTCAGATATTTATTTGAATTCAAATCAATTCTTAATACCTTAGACAAAGTTCTTTTCAAGTTGTTTAGGTGTTTATGGTCCTTATCGGAATGATACCTTTGATACTATAAGATACAATTTGTATACTTATAGTATTGAGAGTTTTATTATTATTATATAAAACTTGCTTGACAATAAGAACATAGGCATGTTGGTGGTCATGAATCTTTCTATTTCTAACTTACCTAGTTTTGACAACATGGGCATTCTGGGCAGTATGTAAGTTACTTATAGTAATTTTTTAGCAATATAGGTGTGTTGGTTGATAGTTGTAGGTTGCATAATATTTTAGTAGGTAGTTTAGTATATGTTTAGTTGTTAAATTAAATGATTAGTGCATGTTTTTGGTTAGGATTGTTTTATTCAGTTAGATATTTGTATTTTGAGTGTTTTATGGGTTAGAGCATACTATTTAGCTTAAATTTTATGTATTTGAGGTACCTCGGTGTATTTGTTAGTGCTTGAGAACAAATATTGAAGAACAAATATCGATGTACATGATCGAATGAGCAAGTTTTACAATTTCTTATCCGTCAATATACCATAAGTGCAAGGGTCATTAGTGTAGTATATGAGGTGTGATCCCTCGAGGAGTTGGCGAACTCATCAAATTCTAAGTTGTCTAAGGCCAAAAGGATAATTAAAATGAAAATAAAAACTAAACAGAAAAGTAAACAATCAGATATGTATTGATTGAAAATGAAAATTAACACAATGAAATCAAAATTGAACACCACCAAATGACAAATGGAATTCAAACAAGGAAGATTAACAAATTATGAGAAGGAGATTTATCCTATCAATAATGCTAAGTAGTCACTTTTGAGTTAATATGGTGTCGGTCTTAGACTTTTAAAAGGTGAATTACTCTCTCTCGAGATATAATCATTAAACCTTAAATTATAAACCTAATTGAATTATAAAATTTGTAATCTCTTAATTAATAAAAAACCCACACATTTAATTAAATGTTAAGTCCTCTAATAAACTATTGGGTCCTTATATGAGATCTCTCTTCGTATAAATTACTGATTTGATTATTTGTATGATCTATTAGATTGTTTAACTCTCATTATCTAATCTAATCATTTTTCTATTGATTCACTCACTCGATTTCTTAACAAAGCATGCACATACAACAAATAATCACAACACCCATGATCATTATCAACAAAAGCAACTAGATTAACATTAAATCAAGTATAAATCCCTGAAAGAAGTTAGAATATCTTTAACCCAAGATTCATCATCATCAATCCCATCTCATACATCAAATACATGAAATGAAATACGAAAAGAAAGAAAATAACTTAAAGGATTGTAGGTTGAAGCAACTGAAGCTTTACCTTTTTCTTTCTCTTCTTCTCTGACTTCCTTCTTCCTCTTCTTTAGCTTTTTCCCCAAAGTGCCAAATGGAGGCTCCCTTTTAGGTCTTCATTCTTTTCTTTATATATCTTTCCATTTAGGGCAAACATTATAGTTTACCCCGGCCTAAAAGTTTGAAATATCTCTTAAAAAGTTGAGTTTTAAAAGCCGATCTACGTCTACTGTCATGTAGGCCTTGATCGTGGCCTATAGTGCCATGATCATGGCATTTATTTTTGCTCTCTGTAGACCCACCAAGCTTTTGTATCGTGGCCCTGGGCCTTGCTCCGGGCTTCCTCCGATTCTCCTCCGTTCTTTAATATTTGTTCTTAAACACTAAAAAATACGTTGAGATACCTCAAATACACAAAATTTAAGCTCAGTAGCATGCTCTAACCCATATAACATTCAAAACAAAAATACTTAAATAAATAACATAATCCTAACCTAAACATGCACTAATCATTCAATTTAACAACTAAACAAATAGTAAACTACCCATTAAAATATTATGCAACCTACAACTGTCATTGGTGCCTGTGTATCTTTCTATAACTTTTTGGCACCTCTATCTCTTTTTGGGACATGGTTGTGCTTATACTTTATATTTGTGTGTAGATAAACATGACCACTAAGACATGTATGTTGATGGGTATGTAACTCTCTATAACTTTTTTATTAATGCAAAATTTACACCTAGCTTCCAATATGAAAATCCATAAACATACACAAAGAATAAAACATGAAAAATGACACCCATAACACCATAAACCAAGAAAAAAGTTTATTTTAAACAAAAAATTTCCAAATAAGCATAATTTTCCTCCCAAGATGTGCTTAGCTTAGCATTCCCACTTTAATATAGCTTGGATCTTTACTTTTGAGAATTAACTCCTCTCTTTAGAAAACTAATGGCTTTAATAATTCATCACTAATGATTTCTTGAACAACATCTAAGATAGCAAAATCAATCACTTTAAGAAAATAAGAAGTGTCATCCTGCTCAAGAGAATGTGTTAAAGCATCAGATATCTTGAAAGTAACCTTATCATCTTTAACTCTAAACATCAATTTATCGTTCCTTACGTCAATTATTTCCATATTAGTGCTAAAAAAGGAATAGACTAAAAAAAGAGGTACATCAATATTCTTGTCAATATTAAATATGGTAAAATCATATAGGAAAATGAATCTATCCACTTTAGCCGACACATCTTCAAAGGCACCCATAGGATACTTGAATGACCTATCAGTTAATTGGATACTCTTTCTAGTTGATTTATGTTCTCCTAACCTTAGTTTCTTAAACAACTTAGAGGGCATTAAGGTAATGCTAGCCCTTAAGTTAACTAATACTTTTTCAATCGATAAACTAGTAATTAAGAAAAGGATAGTAAAATTCCCTGGTTCTTTAAGCTTTTTAGGTAGTTTTCTTTTCATAAGATGGTTGAGCACGCCTCGATTAGTTTCATCGTAGATAGCTCTTCCAACTTCCTCTTGTTTGATAGTAACTCTTTAAAAAATTTGAGATAGTTGGTTATCTGTGAAAGAGCTTTAATGAAATTGGAGTTAATGCAAAAGTTGTTTAAAAAGTTCCACAAACTAACCAAATTCCTCTTTCATACAATCCTTTTATAATTTCGTTGAGTACAGAATAGTAGGTCTAAACTCCTTCACTATTTTAAGTTGCTCACATTATTTTTCTTCCTCCATATGCATTTCCTCAAACTTCTCCTTAACTTGCTTCCTTTCTATACTCAACTCTTTGTCGTTTCTATGAGTAACTATGTTTATATGCTCTTTTGGATTTGTCTCGGTGCAAAGAAGGCATCCTTTCTATCCCTAAAAATGGCAAGTTCTCTTATTTATTTCTCCAAGTTATAAATAGAAGCCATTTAATTCCTTAATGATGCTTTAACAGTTTGAAAGAAAGTTCAAATGCTTAAATAAATATGGCAAAGTTTAGATGTTTGAATAAAATTTGTTATAAAATCTTGATGGTGCTTGATTGACTATATATTTACTCTAATGCTTAGTGGTTAATGTTATGTGGTGCTTAAGATACTCAATTTTGTTTATAGTTTGTTTTAACAAGAACAAAAATAAGTTAAAAACATATGCTTGGAGCCATCCTATTGATCTTATTTTCCTTTGTGGAACAAGAAGGAGATGAATTAGGGTGAAGATGGGACAAAGAATGAAAGAAATAAGGTTATTACAACTTACACAATCATATATGGGATTGTGTAACTCACTGGAAGTGTGTAGGAGCTTGAAGATAACATTTCAGTCAACCTAGACGACTGTGTGTGGATTGATAAGATAGTGTCAACATATAGGTTCATGATTCTTTCAATTATGAATCACACGATCACTTACATGCCCATGTAACGAACCAAGTATTATAATAGAACCCTAATTTTTATTATAAAAGGGCATTTAAGTGGGCAAAGTAGGCATGAAGATTTTAGAAACGTGAGAGGGGGCACATTCTTACCCCTACAAGAGTTGTGAGCAGCTAAACTTTATTTAATCTAGTAGCGTTGTTCTTACTCTTTTTGGGAAATTTTGTTTTATTATATGAATAGTGGTTTGAGAATTATGTATGAATGATTTAAAAACTTTAAATAAATTAATGTATGAACCCATTTCTAGAATCTAGACTGAAATACATAATTTTTGTACATCTAATTCAATTGTGGTAAACTAATGATTGAGCATCCTTAGGAATAACATAGTATAAGTTAAATGCATGAGTTTACGTGCTTGTGGCCCAGACTAACCTATTTTCCTATTACACAATGCAGTAGTCACTCTAAATCTAAAGAGCTTATTCTAGTTTGTCTAATAGCCAAATCTAATTGAAGAGCTTGTTTTAATTAGATATAACATAAGTGAAAATTGGTGTTAATAAAGGTTATTGTTAATCTACAATTAATAGTTTCAAAGAGAAGTATGAGAACATCATGACGATTAATTGAGTTCATTTGTGTGAAAGTAAAAATTAAACTGTGAACTAGATTTGAAACCCATTGGTTAATTTTTATCATTATATTACTGTTTGATTTTATTTACTTTTAATAGTTTAGTTTTACTTTATGTTATTACTTGAATTAAACCAAATACCCCACAAAATCCAAAAAATTGATTTATTCATTACAAAAGCTAGGCACACACTCTTTGTAGATATGATCCTTGCTTACCATTTTTACAAATTTAGTTGTGCATAGTTAGGTTTAATAATTTGATTTGTTTGACACGCATCAAGAATTTTGGCACCATTGCTAAGGAATAAAGTTATTTATTTTTTAAAAAATTAATTGGGTTTTTAAATATATAAATATATAAATTATAATTAGTTTTTACAATTATTTCTTGATCTTTTCATATTTGTTAATGTTTCAACAAGATCTCCTCATCAAAACATTGTACAATTTAATCCCAAGATAGAAAGGAAACTAAATGAAGTTTGTGAAGGGAAATTAGACAACACCAGGAATATAATAGAGATTTAAATTTAAAGAAGCCATGGTCAATTCAAGAACTCTAAGAGAGATGGTTGCACTAGATTTGACTCAAAGTTAATGCATTACCTTTCCAATTTTTACTGAACATGTTACTTTTAAATTTAAGTCTAGCTTAATCCACCTTTTGCCTGACTTTCATGGTCTTACAAGTGAAGATGATCACAAGCATTTTAAGGAGCTCAATGTGACTTGTCTTATTATGAAACCTTTAGGGGTGACAGATGAGTACATTATAATGAGGGCTTTTCCATTTTCAATTAAAGGATGCAACAAAAAACCTGTTTTGTAATTTGCTCATAGGGAGTGTGAGCACATGGATCAAAATGAAGAGGTTTTTTTTAGAAAAGTAGTTTATAGCGTCAAAGACAGCCAGTATAAGGAAAGAGATTTGTGGGATAATAACATAATAGATAATCCTTTTATGAGTATTGGGAATGCTTTAAAAAGTTATGTGCAAGCTGCCCTCATTATAATATCATGGAACAACTCCTCACCCAATAGTTTTACGAATGGTTATTGCCTATGGATAAGAGCTTGGTAGATATAGCAAATGGTGGAGCACTATATAAAAAGACTCTAGTTAAGGTTAGAACTTTAATCAAGCGCATGGTCTGAAAACTAATAAATTTGGCATCCGTAACAATATTTGTAAGGTAAATAAGGTAAATAGTTCACATATAAAACATCATTTAGATGACATAAAATATTTTGTTAGACAAATTGTTGTTAGGTAGGCACAAGCGAAAGCTTTGGTTATATGTGCAAATATGAACCATCAAACATATGGGTGTCTAACACTGTAGCAAGGAAAAATGGAGTATGTTAGTGTTATAAGGGGAAATTTTCCCATTAATACAATCCATATTTCTAAACCTATAACCCAGGTCAGAAAGATCACCCAACCTTGATTTATGGAGGGAATAGGTAGCATAACTACTTCCTACATAGGCAATAAGGAACGTAACAGTTCCAACCTAGATCCTAAGCATCTTCTTTCAACTGAGGTATAATTTTGGAAGATATAGTTAAGTCTCTTGCTACTAATACTCTGTAATTCTAACAAGATGTAAAAAAATTTCAAAAAGAGACAATCCCAATTTCAAGATAAAAAGTCTAGCATCCAAAATTTGGAAAGTTAGATGGATCAGATGGTGGTGGCTATCAACCACTTAGAATCACAAAGCATATAGAAGTTACAATCTTAACCATAGGTAAATCCTAATAATGTTAATGTGGTAACCTTAAGGAATGGTAGGGAGCGTTAGATCCTAAAAGGAACCTGCAAAGGATGACAAACAAAGATGAGATTGAGAAGGAGTTAGAAGAAGAATGAAATCCCTTATTTAGCTTAAAGGTAAATTCTGAATGTCCTACTGTGGTTAATACTAACCCTTCACATTTTTCAAGAAGGTTGGAAAATCAAACTAGGAAATACTAGAGACTTATCAAAAGATAAAAGTTAAAATAACTTTGCTGAAAGCAATCAAACAACTACCCAGGTATGTAAAATACCTTACGGAATTATGAACCTATAGGAGAAAGCTGAGAGGTGTAAGAAGGTCAGAGTGGGTAAGAATGTTTTTCGCGATCTTTAGAGAGAAAATACCTCTAAAATTCGGGAATCCATATATGTTTACCATTCCATATAAGATTGGTAACACTATAATTAAGAGATATATGATAGATTTTGGAGCATTAATCAACGTTATGCCTCGCTCTATCTTTGATTCTTTAAATTTGAGCCCTTTACAAGAGAGAAGTGTTATCATACAATTATCTAATTGAACTAATGATTTAACTTAATGGAGTGGTTGAGGATGTTTTGGAGCAGGTGAATAAGTTGGTGTTTCCTGTAGATTTTTATGTGGTGGATACAAATGTTGAAATCTCATATAATCCCATTCCTATCTTATGAGGGATATTGTTTCTTAACATAACACATACTAAGATGGATGTTTGTGATGACAAACTTATAATGGAGTTTGATGGGGAAGTAATTCATTTGAATATTTTTTCCATGAAATATCCTCAAGATGATCATTAAGTTTTCTCTATTGATATGATTGATCAATTAGTGTAAGAATTGTCTGAGTTAAAGTGTAGAGATTACTTAGAATTTGTTTTGACTGAGCATCTAGAGTTAGAATCCATTGATGACATTGAGTTAGGAGAGGAGCTAATTAAGAAGGTAACTATCTTATATTCTTTAAAACTTGTCCTACAATGTGTGAACTTGCTTCCATATAGTTTTCTGAATCTTACTAGAGGCTATTACCTTTTTATGTGTAGCTACCTAATGTGGAGTTGAAACCACTACCCACTCACTTGAATTATGCATATGAACCTATGGTAGAAGCTTGCATAGCTAAAAAAGAACAAATGTCCTACACGTTTAAAAGATATGGAAAAGAAGAAATGAGATCAATCTTAGACTTTTCCACCTCTATACCCCTAGAAGCTACAATATACCCTAGAACTATACCTTGATCAATTATAAAATAGCAATTTTTCCAATTAAGTAAAAGTTAGTTTCAATACATCTTTCTAAAATGAATACAAGATTCTCTAAGAAATCATCAAAATAAGAACCGTAAAGACTAAAATCATCCATAAATACCTCTATTCTCTTCTCAACGTAGTTAGAGAAATTCTTGCCATGTATGTTTGGAAAGTGGTGGGCGTATTGCACAAACTAAACAACATCTTTTGATAAGCATATATACTAAATGAGCATGTGAAGGTTGTCTTTTCTTGGTCTTTTGGTGCAATAGGATCTAAAGATAACCTATTAATCCATATAAACAATAGTAATATTCATATACAACTAGTCTTTCAAGCATAAATGGAAGGAGAAACGGTCTTAACGAGTTGCAACATTCAACTTTTTATAATCAATGCATACTCGCCACCTGGTTTGCATACATGTGGGAACCAACTTACCCTTTTGATTAGTCACCATTGTGATTCTAGATTTCTTTATAATTGCCTATATTTGACTTACCCATTTACATTAATGATAGGATAAATGACTCCAGTATCGATAAGCTTCAGTGCTTCCTTCTTAAAAACTTTCATTATTAGAGGATTTAACCCATATTGTGCTTGTTTACTAGAACTTGTCATCCTCCTCATGTAAAATGTGATGCATACATATAGAAGGGTTGTTAATTGAATATCTACAATTGTTCATCCAATGCCCTTCTTATGCTTTCTTAATACATAAACCAATTTAGCTTCCTGATTAAAAGTTAAAAATGCAGACATAATAACCAGAAGAATTTGATTATCTCCTAGATATGTATACTTTAAGTAGACGGGTAGTGGTTTTAGGTCCACATAAAATACCTACATATCAGAAGGTAATAGCCTCTGGTAAGATTCAGGTAACTGCATTAAAGCAAATTCACACCTTTAGCTCCTCTCCCAACTCAACATCATCAATGGTTTCCAACTCCAGTTGCTCAACGAAAACTAATTCTAATTGATATTGTAATTTAACTTAAACATTTCATACACTAAAGGATCAATCACATTAATAGAGAAAATATAATAATCATCTTGGGGATGTTTCATGACATCATTCTTCATCAAATTCCATTGTGGGGATGCTTCTCACAAACATCTATCTTAGTTTAGGTCATGTTAAGAAACTGTTTTCCTAATAGGATAAAGATGGGATCATATGAGGTTTCATCATTCATATC
>JANSVB020000270.1:0-16470 GCA_025504935.2 Erythroxylum haughtii
GTACGGGAGGAGTGAGGGGAATGTCATGCATTTGTTCTGTCATTTGTACGTATAGTTGAGCCTAAGGCTGGAGGAGCTAGAACCTTGAATTCTAGCACAATTACCTTTGTCTTTTTTTTCTAGTCTTAGAGATCAATCAATACAGAGACTATTTTTGCTATTTCTGTGTTGCCATTTCTGTGTTTTCGTTGTGTTTATTTGCTATGGGTGGAGAACATTTTGCAAGTTCTATCATTTAGTATCAGAGCATACGATTCTGGGCATGGTAGCAAAGAAGCAAGATACAAGGTTGGACGTATTGGAAAAAGAAGTAGAAGAAATCAAAGTAGGGCTGCAAGTGGAGCGTGAATCCTTGAGGGTGGAAGTTAACCAAAAACTCAAAGGGGGAGCTGAAGGAAGAAATCAACAGGAGGTTCGATTAGCTGATGCAAACGATCGCCATCCTTCAAGTACGCCCAGACCCGACACAGCATAACCCAGCGAAAATGTTTGAGGGAGAGTCTTCGGTGACTGGAATGAGGAGAGGTCGAAAAGAGGAGACTAAGGAGGATGTTTATACAAGGATGGAAACGAGTCATGAAGGAGGAGATGCTGGGTGGGACGGGTTGGCACCAGATAATCGTGGGCGACCCGCGGGCCTCCAAATGCCAGACGGGTATGACCTGACTATTAAACATTTAGTCAGGGAACGATTAGGACTCGAAAGAGAGTTGGAAAGGGGACGAATCCAAAGAGATGACCGGGGCGATGAAGAAGACGCAAGAAGGGATGAGCGAGGCATCGGTGAAGCCAGGGTCGAACCAGAGGTGAGGGGGTGGTACCGAGAAGAGGAGGGGTATCGGCGTGATGAGCACTGGAGAAGGGGGCACGTAGACGACGATCCCTGATCACCAAACTGGAGGTCCGACTACAAGCCCAAGAGAATTGAGATGCCCATTTTCATGGGACAAGATCCAGACACATGGGTCAACAAGGCAAAGCGTTTCTTTTCTACTGGGAGGTATACGGAGGAAGAAAAGGTGGAGTTGGTGGCACTGAGTTTTGACGAAGAAGCTTTGACGTGGTTAACGAGCACTGCGGAAGAGTTGATGTCGATTTGATGGAATTTTCGAGGGGTGTCTTGTTTTGGTGTGTTTTCGACCTTGAGGAATTAAGACGGATGAAATTTTCAAATTCAACAAACAAGAAGAATAAGGATACGCAAGGTTTGATTTCTACGATACCTCTTGAAAACTTATTCCAAACAATCCTGATGATCGAAATAATACCCAGAGAAATTAACAATCAACACGCCACAATTGGGAAAGCAATTGATAAGTGAAAGATGGTTCAAAAAGTAACAAGAATAAGAGAATGATGTTTTTCCCTATTGAAGCCGACGGCTTTTTAACAATTATGAGCTAAAATGTTCCCAAAAATCCTAGAACATAAGTATTTATACCTAGGTCATATAATAAAAGGTTGGCCTAAAATACATAAAAGCCCAAAATAAATCGAAGTCCAAAAATTAAATAAATGGGTCTGATATGCTATTGGGCTTAAGTGATGAAGCATTAAAATAGCCCAAGTCTTCGTGTCTTCAAGCTCCAAGTATGTCCGGTCCAAGGATTTGAGTTAAATGGATTAGTTTGAGCTCAATTCCATTAAACTCTCCTCCAGTAGGCTTGGCTAGCGTCATCCTCTTAATAAGTTAGCCCACATGCGCATAAAGAGTCTCCTTGAATTTCTCAATCCTAACTCTAGACATAGGTCTAACTGGAATGACAAGCTCGCCCCCGTCACGCACGCCATCTCTATGATGATCCTTACTCCTGCTCACATCAGTGGTATCGGACGGTCGAAGCTACAAGTGTGATTCTAGACTGGAGGGAATTGAAAGGTATGTTATTTCGACATTTCCGACCACTCCATGAGGGCAGAATATGCCAAAGATTTTTATCTATCAAGCAAGTGGGAACGGTTCTGGATTATCAGAAGCGATTTTGGGCCCTAGCTGCATCCTGCAGTGAGTTAACGTCGGAGGTGATGAAATGCATCTTTATTAAAGGGTTGCAGCCTCAAATCAGGTATGAATTGAATCTGCTTAAGCCCCGAGGGATGACTGAGATAATTGAGACTGCTTTGGGGATAGAAGAGAAGAATCGAGAGATGAGGAATTATAGGTATAGCATACAGATCATCACGAGCAAAATGGGAGAAGCAAAAGGAGGGTTCATGGACAGGGAAGGTCGAAGAGAGGGAGCAAAAAGTGAGAAGAGTGTTCGGGAAACGAGGTTCAAAAGGCTCTCAGCCTCAGAAGGGCAAGAAAAAAGGGAGAGGGAGTTGTGCTTTAAATGTGATGAGAAATTCACCCCGGGACACCGATGCAAGAATAAGCAGCTGCAAGTTCTCTTAGTGCTAGATGAAGAGGAGGAAACCAAAAGTGAGGGAGAGGAAGAAGAGAGTGTTGAATTGGCAGTGAGTTTGATCCTTAGATTAACTATGCCAAAAACTATGAAGATAAGAAGGAAAATAAGGGAATCGGAGGTGATTTATTTGGTAGATTCGGGTGCCTCCCATAATTTCATTTCCATGAGGCTAATGGAGCAATTGGGATTAGAATTGGAGGAAACTAAGGGTTATGGAGTAGTTATGGGAAATGGGGTAACTGTGAAGAGCAAGGGAGTTTGTAGGGGAATCCCATTAGTGGTCCAACAGTACCACATAATTGAAGATTATCTTCCTATGAGCCTCAATGGTTTTGATTTGATACTAGAGGTCAAATGGTTACAAGCTTTGGGAGAGGTGGTGACTAATTGGGCTTAACTTACTATGAAGTTCTAGGAGAAGGAAAAATGGGTGATATTGAAGGAGGATCCTAGCCTTACCCGAGGGCTGATTGGTTTGAAGACTTTGATGAAGAAGACTGAAGAGGAAGATGAGTTGTTCATGTTACATGTCAACATTTTGGAGCAGAATGAGGATATAGAATCTGGTGTGCTACCCGAAGATGTGCAGTCATTATTGAGTGAATATGAGGATGTTTTCAACATGCCAAGGGGGCTACCACCACCTAGAGAGATAGAACATGTGATACATTTAAGGGAGGGAGCAGGACCTATAAGTGTCAGGCCATACAGGTATCCTCAATGCCAAAAAACAGAAATAGAGAGGCTATTGGAGGAGATGCTGACAGCAGGAGTTATTCAGCCCAGTGTCAGCCCTTATTCAAGCCCTGTCTTGCTAGTGCGGAAGAAAGACAACAGCTAGAGGTTTTGTGTGGACTATAAGGCTTTAAATCGAGCTACGATGTTAGATAAATTTCCCATCCCCATGATCGATGAATTATTGGATGAACTATTTGGATCGAAGGTGTTTTCAAAGCTGGATTTAAAATCTAGTTACCATCAGATCAGGGTGAGTCCAAAAGATGTGGAGAAAACAACCTTTAGGACACACCATGGGCATTATGAGTTATCGATGATGCCCTTTGGGCTCACTAATGCCCTTGCGACTTTCCAAGCCTTGATGAATAGGGTATTTGGCAAGATTTTGAGGAAGTTTGTGTTAGTATTCTTTAATGATATATTGATTTATTGTAAGACCATGGACGATCATATGGGCCATCTGAAGGTAGTGTTGGAGTTATTGTAACATCCCATTACCGACGGGAAGGTTAGAATAGTAACTCTGAGTGGTCAATGAGCGCTTAGAAATGCCTTTACATGTTCATGCATAATCTAGCATCCTCATATATGTGAATAGTAAATTTTTCACATGAAAATTCACTATTCCCTATATGCCAATATGAAGAAGTGTGTCTTTGCCAAGTTGGAGTTAGAATATTTGGGGCATGTGATATCGGGAATCGGGGTCTCAGCTGATCCAAACAAACTCCAAGCTATGTTGGAGTGGCCTAGACCTAAAAATGTCAAGGAATTAAGAGGGTATTTTGAGTTGACCGGTTATTACAGGAGATTTGTGAAGGATTATGGGAAAATTGCCGCCCCATTGACGCAATTGCTAAAGAAGGAAGGGTTCGAATAGTCAGAGGAGGCAGAAATTACATTCCAACAACTGAAGTCTGCTATGTGTTCTCTGCCAGTTTTGGTTTTACCTAATTTCCAACAACCCTTTATTCTGGAGATTGATGCATCTAGTATCGGGTTGAGAGTAGTGCTGATGCAAAATGACAGGCCAATCACTTATTTCAGCCAATCTTTGTCACCTAAAGCCTGTGGAAAATCAGTTTATGAGAGGGAGCTCATAGCAATTGTCCTTTCAGTAAAGAAGTGGCAATCATATCTTTTGGGGGAACAATTCATCATTAGAACTGACCAGCAAAGCCTCAAATATTTACTTGAGCAGAGAATGATTGCAGTGGATCAACAAAAGTGGGTCACTAAACTGTTGGGATATGATTTCAAAGCGGAATACAAGCCGAAGAAGAGCAACAAAGTTGCAGATGCTTTATCAAGGAGAGGGGAGTTAGTGGACTGCCAAGTCATGGGAGTTTCTCAAGGGGTAAACATATCCGAAATCTTGCAAGAGGTAGAAGAGGATGATCAGCTGAAGGCTTTGAAGGCTGAAATTGCCAAGGAAGCCTTCGGTAAGCTACCTTTTGCTTTGGTACATGGTAGGTTAATGTATGATGGGAGGTTGGGGCTTAGTAAAACTTCAAAGTATATTCCACTTCTTTTAATGGAAGCATATGAGTCTCATTTAGCTGGGCACAGGGGAACCTTAAAAACCTACAAGAAGTTGGCCAAAGAGCTTTGTTGGGAAGGAATGAAGATATAAGTAGCCACGTATGTAGCTGAGTGTGTTACCTGCCAACAACAGAAATATACAGCTTTAACTCTTACGGGACTGCTGGAACTATTGCCAGTCCCTAATTAGATTCGGGAGGATCTATCCCTTGATTTCGTAGAAGGATTACCAAGATCGGGGGGTTATGACACTATCTTAGTAGTGGTGGACAGATTGAGCAAGTTTTCTCGTCTTGTGCCTTTCAAACACCCTTTCACAGTGGGGACTATAGTAGTGCTTTTCATTAAGGAGATTGTACGACTCTATGGTATCCAGAGATCACTAGTGTTAGATAGAGATAAGATCTTTTTGAGCAAAGTGTGGGAGGAGTTGTTTAAGTTGGTTGGCACGCAACTAAACCGAAGCTCCGCCTACCACCCTCAGTCAGATGGTCAGACCGAGGTCACTAACCAGACAATAGAGGCCTATCTTCATTGTTTTACTAGAAACAAGCCTCTTCAATGGTACAAATGGTTGCATTAGGTGGAATATTGCTATAACACCTCTTTCTATTCGTCCCTAGGGAATTCCCCTTTTAAAGTGGAATATGGAAGGGAACCACCACCCATTTTAAGATATGGAATGTAGAAAACGGTGGTGGTTAACGTGGAGCAAATGTTATAAGAGAGAGATGCCATGATAGAGGAGTTGAAGAGCCATTTAGTGACACTGCAGTAGTACATGAAGACAAGGGTTGATGTGCACAGAAGGGACTTTGAATTTGCAGTGGGAGATTGCGTGTATTTGAAGTTAGCTCCTTATAGGCAGCAATCTTTGGCTAAAAAAGTTAAAAAGAAGTTGTCTCCTAAGTTTTACGGGCCATTTTCAGTCATCCGTAGGGTGGGATCAGTAGCATATGAACTAGCCTTACCACCAGAGTCCAAAATACATCCCATCTTTCACGTTTCATAGTTAAAGGCAGCCCGGAGACAACAACAAACAACAAGTTGGCCAAAGGATCTAGGTCCTAACCTGGAGTTATTCATCCAACCCTCTGCTGTTTTGGAAGTGAGAAAAGGGTCACATTCTAAAGTTAAGGAGGTTTTGATTTGTTAGGAAGGGCTGCCGAAGGAGGAGGCAACATGGGATCCGTATGACTTGATTGATCGACAATTTCTAGTTTTCTACCTTGAGGACAAGGTGCAACTGATAGGGGGTACTGATACGAATCATAGGAGTCCAGAAATTAGGTTCACTTATCATAGAAGAAAGATCAAGGCATTGGAGGGGGTAGGCTTTGTCATATTAGGACAAAGGGTGGGCAAAGTTGTCAAAGGAATGGAGAGTTAGTTAGTTGATAGAGGAATAAAACAGTACGGGAGGAGTGAGGGGAATGTCATGCATATTTTTTTCTATCATTTACGTATAGTTGAGTCTAAGGCTGGAGGAGCTAGAACCTTGAATTCTGGCACATATCTTTATCTTTTACTGGTCCTTAGTGATCAATTAATATAGAAACTATATTCTGCCATTGTTGTGTGTTTGTGTGCGTGCTGTTGGGTTGGTATATATTTGCAGGGTCTATCAGAAACATGGAAGATGACATGGATTTTTTGCATCTGGTGGTAGCTCTAACTCATAGGCCACATTATTAATATTCTTTAGGACCTTGTATGACCAAAAGTACCTAGGAGAAAGCTTATCAAAATGTTGCTTGGAGAGTGATTTCTATCTGAAAGGTTGGATTCATAGTTATACATAATCTCTAATGTCAAAAGAAAGCTCTCGTCGGTGCTTGTCTTGTTGAGCCTTTATTCGAGACTGCACTTTAGTGAGATTTTCTTTCAAAAGTTCCAGCATAGCATCTCAAAGCAACAAGTGGTCTTCCAAGTCAGCATTTGATGTTTCACCCTTCATGAAAAGATGCAGAGGTCGAGGATCCTTATCATATACAATCTTGAAAGGTGTTGTACTAGTGGAAACATGAAAACCAGTGTTGTATGAATATTCTGCCCAACATAAAAAAGAATTCCATTTCTTTGGTTGTTCATGTGCAAAGCATCGTAGGTAAGCTTCTAAACACCTGTTAACCACCTCCGTTTGACCAACCGTTTGAGGATGATAGGAAGTGCTCATTCTCAACTTGGTTTGGCTAAGGAGAAATATTTCCTACCAAAAAGAGTTTAAGAAATGTGATCCCTATCTGAAATTATCGACGAGGCAGGTCATGCAAGCGTACAACTTCTTTATAGAGACTCCAGCCATTGTTTTTGTTGTAAATGGACAAAAGAGAGGTAAAAAATGGCCAAGACTCCAGCCACTGTTTTTGTTGTAAATGGACAAAAGAGAGGTAAAAAATGGCCATACTTACTTAAGCAATCAACCACTACTAAAATAGTGTCAACCCCATTAGACTTGGGCAAGCCAACTACGAAATTCATTGAGATATCTTCCCAAATCCTCTCCGGGATAGGTAGAGGCTACAACAAACCTACGGGTTCTAGGGTTTCACACTTGTTCTATTGGCAAATCAAACATTGTTAAGCATGAAGTTTGACATCCCTCTTCATATGAGGCCAATAAACTGATTTGAGAGCCTCTTTAGTGTCTTCAAATAACCTCCATGACCATTAGTAGGAGTCTCATGTGCTCGGCTAACATAATAGCCCTTAAGTGAGAAATAGAAGGAACAACCAACTTGCCTTTATAAACGAGTTTATTGGTTGACCACTGAAAATCAAAGTGTGAAGATGAATCTTTTGTAGGTCAGTTATGAGATTTTTAGTATAATTGTCCAACAAATAAGCTTCTTGCAAATATGAATAATCCAGAGGCACGAGCATAATTAAATTAAAAAAATCAACTTGTTGTGGTTTTCGAGAGAATGCATCACCTGCAGTATTGCCCTTCCTAGCCTCGTATAATATAGAGAAATCAAAAGGTAGCAACTTTAGAATAAGTCGCTGTTGAGAGTTTGTAGAAATCCACTGCTTAAGCAAGTGTTTAAGAGTGATGTGATCAATCGTAACATAAAAATGCCTCCCAAGTAGGTAATGTTTCCACCTTTAGGCAGTAAGAACCAAAGCCAAAAATTCTCGTTCATAGGCTGAATTGTATCGGTTACAATTGGAGAATCCTTTGCTGAAATAAGCTATAGGATGATTCTATTGCATCAATACAGCACCAACTCCTTCCATAGAGGCATCACATTCAATAGTAAAGGATAAATTTTTTTTGGGTAACTTTAGAACTGGGACCATCGTTAGAGCTTCCTTAAGCTTTTGAAAGGCAGCTTCAGCACGATTATTCCAACAAAAGGCATATTTCTTAATGAGATCAGTGAGTGACTTGGCAATAACACCATAATTTTGCATAAATCTCCTATAATACCCTGTGAGACCAAGAAATCCTCGTAGCTCCTTAATAGTTGTGGGAGAGGGCCATTATTTCACAGCATCAATTTTCTCATGATCACACTCACTCCTTCGTTACATACTATATGTCCTAAAAAAATTCACTTGTTGGCGAACAAATAAACATTTTTTTGCATTTGTGAAAAATATATAAGTGCGTAGTAATTTAAAAACCAACTCTAAGTGAAATTTATAAAGACGAAGAGAGGGACTATAGACAAGGATATCATCAAAAAAAATTAAAACAAAATGCCTTAAATAAGGACGAAAAAGGTCATTCATTATCCCATGAAAGGTCGAGGTGCATTAGTGAGGCCAAATGACATTACAATAAATTCATAATGACTAGAATGAGTTCGGAAGGTTGTTTTGTGAACATCTTCTGGTTGCACTTGAATTTGATGATAAATAGAGTGGAGATCAATCTTGGAAAAATAATCTGACACCATTCAGCTGATCAAGTAACTCATCCACATTAAGTATATGACACTTATCAGGCACTGTAATGTGATTGAACTCCCTGTAGTCAATGCACATCTACCATGAACCATCTTTTTTCTTTACCAAGAGCACCAAACTTATAAACACTCGAGCTTGGCATTATAAAGCCTTTGGACAACAAGTCAGTCACTTGTTTCTTAATCTCATCCTTTTGGTAATAAGGGTACCTATAAGGTTGAATGTTGGGAGGTTGTGCATTGGGATGAAGCACAATAGCATGAGAGTGAGAGCGCAAGGGGGAAGTGATGTAGACTCTACAAATAAATATGAAAATTCCTGTCAGAGGCTTTGTACATCAATGATCGACCTAGCTAAGGCAACTCTGGACTCATCTTGTTTAGCCAAAATTTTAAATTTTGCTGCAGATGAAGAATCACGAGCAACTCCTTGGAGTTTATACCTCTTTCCATTAACCCAAAAAATCATAAACATTTGTTGCCAAATAGCTTGCATTGTATTCAAAGAAGCTAGCTACTGAATACCCAAAATTATATCTGATCCAGTAATGGCAAAAGGATAAAAGTCACCAATAATCTTTAAATCTTGTACCTGGATGTGCAATTGCCTACAAATCTTGTTGCAATGGATGAGACTCCCATTACCAATTTGAACACCAAAAGGGGGTATCGATTGAGTGGGTAGCTATAATTTAGAGATAAGAGACTCAGATATAAAATTATGAGTGGAGCCACTGTCAACTAGAATTAAAACGTCCCTCTGTTCCAACGTTCCCTTCAACTTCATAGTCGTACCTGATGTTTGGCCCAAAAATGCATGGAAAGAAATTTCAGCATGCATCTCTAAGTCAATTTCGTCTTCTACATCAGATACAATATGATTTATGGGCTCCTCTTTCTCGGTTATTTCCATGATTTTGAGTGACTCAGACTTGCAGCGGTGACGAGGTTGAAACTTCTCGTTGCACCGATAACATAAACCTTTATCTCGCTTCCTTTGTTTCTCGGTATCCCATGAGCTAGTTTTCAAATTTTGTGGTTGTTTTCTTCCCCCTAAAAAACATGAATCACGAGCGACCCAATTAGTATTGGTGGCAGGTCGGGTCGGGTTGCTCGACCTACTAGGTTTAAGCCCACGCCCAATATGATTTTTTAGCCTCGTATTCAATAGCTAAACTTATCGCTTTGTAAATTGTTCGCAACTCTTGTATTCGCACGTCCATGTTCAACTTCTCCTTCAAGCCATTCAAGAAAATGCCTGAGAGACAATGTTTAGGCCAATTTTAAACCCTAGTTGATCTCTTAGCAAAGTCTTGTCTATACTCTTGTACAGTTCCCATTTGCTTGATGTCGAAAAGATACTCATCTGGGTTTTGAAATCCTCCTGGACCATAATGCTTTTGTAACACCTTACTGAGTTCCTCCCAATAGAGAAGAGTTCGCTCAGTGTTAACCCACGCAAAAAGGTTGAGCGCATCACCTTCTAAATACATGGCAGCAACGTCCACCTTCATCTCGTCTGGTGTTTGGTAGTAGCGAAAGTACTTTTCAGCTTTTAGAATCCACCCTCTTGGATCACCTCCTTCAAATTTGGGAAATTCGATCTTTGTGTTCGGACGCTTTGACGGATTTTTGAGCCACCAAGGTAGGTCATATTCATCTTCATAATCTAAACTTCGAGCTACTGTTTTGCCTCTCTCTTGATTACTATGACTATGTTCAAGTTGGGGGTTGCTGCTGGAAGAAGCCTTGAGAGCAGCCATGTCAGCGTTGAGGGTGCCTAACTGAGCAGCCAAGTCAAAGAGCTGCTGAATAACAGCTTCAAGCAAGGCTGGATTTGGGTGTTGTGGATTGGGCACAGTGGAAGAACGTGAGATTTGTGGATCAGGCATATTGGAAGAACGCATCTTGTCAACCTGCTCTGATACTAAATGGATAGAGGGCTGGAAGTAAAAGGTCAATCTGGAGTAAGACCCCCGTAAAACAGAACTATTACCCCTTTGTTCTCTTCTGTGTTAAGAATGAATAGCTTCTTGCGTGAACACTACATTAATAATCAACTGCCAGTCCCCAACAAAGCTTCTTCATGTGAAGCAGAGTCAAGTCATTCATGGCAGGTTTAAGCCTATAGTCCTATTAATTCTGCATTTCTGATATACTCCAAATCGAAACTGAAGTAAAAAAGAAAGAAAGAAAGAAAGAATCAACTCAAGTTGTTTTCTGATGGCTTCATTCAATTTAGCAGACACCAACATCATTGAAAATAACATAATTGAAAATTTGAAGGATAAATAAGTTGAATTAGAATAACCAATAAAGAAATAGGCATAAACTTCAGGCGTTTTAAAGAGTTATCCATTCCCGCATCTAAAAGACAAGAAAAAATGAAAAACCTCGAGCCGAATTAAAGCTAAAGTTGACAACCTATTCCACAAAAGTGTACCTCACGTCAAAATTCACTAACATACAGACTCCTCATTGTAGGCTTAAGTCCTTATCCAGACTGCCCACAGATCTTGGAAAGATGGCATTCTTAGCTTAATGTTGTAGAATGAGATTTTCACGCTTCTTCTCAACAAACAAATCTTCCTAACCGTACCCAACTCTTTATAAACTTTGTCAACATGTGCGAAAAAATTGCAATATCAAAAGCTGTACATGTCTCACACCCCTGCTCACAACTGGCCTCACTCAAGGAAACCAACCACAAAATAATGCTTGTGGAAGAGTACGAGCCAAACTTCAATGTTGTACTATTAAACAATCTGAAGTTTCGGATCTGCATTTTCTTCCTGAAACAAATACGCACTACAATAGTTAAAAACAGTACATATAGCAAAACACAAGCAGATTAAATTCAATATCTAGGAAGTGAAAACTGTTGTATTAGGTTTTATTTGTAAAAACATTTCCTTGTATATTATATATTCGTGGTAATTACTGTTGACCTAATTCACTCACTTTCAAAATCTACATGGTATCACGACAGAAATTTTGAATCCATCCTTTTTCTTGTCAATGCGTCACCTTTGTCACGAGAGAAGACACCATGCAAAGGTGGGAACCAACAACCCTTAACAAACATGAGAAAAACGAAGTCATTCAGGCACTATGACGTAAGACTCCTCAAATGATGTAGTTTCATTTCTCTATCATTTGTTTTCTGACAACATTGTACATGGCAGTAGATGTAAGGCCTACGGATCTATATCACAAAACAAACTGACAAAATTTTCAGAGAATCAATAACGATGTTGTCCTCGCTTTTCCCTCTGTTCTAATTCTCTTCTTCTATGATGTTCTTCTCTGCATTCTTACACCTTTGTCATTTTGTATGTAACAAACTGGTATCAGAGCGGATGACCCTTGGAACATCACCACTGCAGAAGGAACGCGAGCAACAGAACTCAGAAGAATCAAGAAGAACCTGAAAACCTTACTTCACAACCAAGTCAGAAATGAGAAACCATTAGTGGAGAATCGGGCAGGATGGAGAAACAAGAAAAGGAATTGGGAGAACTGAAAACTATGTTTCATCCGCTTATGTGGACAATGGGCAGAGCAGCGAAGCAAAGCTCACTAGGGAAGGAGCCGACAACACTACCTACAGGAACCTCACAGGGAAGGAGGTGTACACAACCCCAACAAGATTTAATAAGATTGACTTCTCAGTGGTCAAGGGTAGTGGAGTGAAGAGTTTGTTATACAAGTGCATACAATTCTTCGCACACAACAATACCCTGAATGAAAAGAAGGTAGGCGTAGCAATGATGCATCTGGAAGGAGAGGCACAGGAGTGGTATCAATTAATTATGAAGAAATGAACGTAGAAGGAATCTATGGATTGGGAAGAGTTGATTGATGTGATTAAAAAAAGGTTTGATGAGCAAGTTTTCGAGGGTCCGATGGGTGATTTCAAAGCAGTTAGGCAAGAGCATTCAGTGCAAGACTACTGCACCAGTTTCCACAGATACTCCAACAAACTGACTTGTTGGAGGAATATTTGATCAGGTTCTTTTTAAAGGGCTTGAAGCCGGAGTTGGAGGTCATTGACAAACTCCTCGAATTCCGCACCCTCCAGCAGGCTTACTCATTGGTGAGGAAGCATGAGACAGTACTAACCATCCACTCAACTGAATTACCCATGAAGGGGAACCTTAGAACCTGCTACCAGTCTTAAGTGGACTGTAACACAAGCGCGAAAGGAGGAGCTCTAGTGAGCATAGGCCTCAAAATCCAGATTGATAAAGAGATCCTGCCTACCCCAGGACCACAAGGAGCAACATTGAAAGGCAGTCCACATTGAAACTTGGCCGCAGCCAAGGCAGTCAGTAGTAAAGAGTTTCATGAATATTACAAGGTAAGATTTGTAGGACATAGAAATCAAGGAGGGAATCTTGACTAGGATTGCTGTGGGAATTACAATATCTATGACGAATATAGTTGCAGATAGTTCGAACATTTGCATTTGTAAAAGAAAAAAAAAAACAAATATTCAAATTGGGATTGGTTGGATATCTATTAAAATGGGGCCTACCCGAAGACCGAGACTGGTCTCCTGCCCTAATGCCCAATTGGGATCAGCCACAGGCCGTGAGTCCCAAGCCCCTGTTCCAGCCCAGTTCCATTCGATCATTGTCCAATCGAAAGTTCCATTATTGATAATCCTAAGTACATAATAGTTAACCATGAATGGTCTATTAAATATCTAATCATTGTTGAAAACTCACCTAAAATTTTTACATCAGTAAAAGTAAGCAGAAGATGAGAGTCATCCAGAAGAACTTACATCTACAGTCTGAGAAGTTCTGACCGTAGGAACCTTAAGCTGTGAGGTACAGGCAGCAGAACTAGATACATTGTCAACCATAGCAGGAGTTTTATCCTAAAAGCAAAATAAAACGCAAAGTCCATAAATGATTTTGTCTTTCAAACATAAATAAAGGAAGAAAATAGGGAAGATTAATCAAACACGCTTGTTAAGCTGCCACAATGAGTACACTCTTTTGACTTCTCCAGCACCCCCTCCCTCCCTCGACCTACTCTATTGTGTGCGCTCCATGAGTTGTTATGTTATGACCTACTTATATCATAATCTACCTTTCTCATTTTTTTCAACTATTTTTATCATAAACCAGTACGAACGATAATCTATAACCGTTAGTTGCAAAATTATTCAAACATGGTTAGTTGCAAAATTATTCAAACATGGCAAGTGCATTTAAGTGCTAGGTAAAAACTTAACTGCCATCCTAGTTCAGCAATCCCTATCTAAAGGAGAAAGTGGGTCACTGCACAACTAAATTGAAGATTTAAAACAACAACTATGGGGCATACCAAAACTATCGTATATGATTATACCTTTGGCATCTCAAAGGGAAAAGCTTCAAAGATAAAAGCATCTGATTGAGATGTTCGGTGTAGCACATATGATGAGTATACATGGAAAAATATTCGTCCATGCACAGTAAGAGAGAGAGAGAGAGAGAAACTACTCATCTACACAAATAGCATACAACAAATGTATGGTTGCATTCGCCTCTTTACTTTTATTTAAATGTCATCCAAAATTTCACACAGTTAAAGGGAAATCACAGATGATATGCATGGAGCAACAGACATCCTATCATCTTATTACTTTTGAGGGTATCCAACAAACCATGACAACAAAAATCAACTCCTCTTCCCACTCAATTTCAGCATGAACCCCACAACCCAACCATTCTATCAACCTAAAACAGTAAGTAATTAACAAATTTCTCAACGGATAGGATATGATATGAATAAAGAGTTGAAAGCATGTGAGTAGCCGGAAAAAAAAAGGAACAATTGGATTAGGTGCAAGTTACAGATAGCTTACTTCTCGTAGACACCCAGTGTTTTGACCATCTTCAAAAAGTGATGAGTAATAATCTGGGTCATAAATAGAGCCTCCTACAACAACATCAGAATCTGAAAAACGTCCAGCTACAGCAGGAGTTACGGGACTTAGAAAACTGTGTCTCAAGTCAAAATCTGCTTCTCGAGGAGGCACAGTTTCTACATGAGAAACACCCAATCGATAAATCTGAACCCACAAAAATGACGAAGATAGCCTAACAGAAAAGCCTATAATTTGCATAGCCAAGGTGAGTTTGACTGAAAAAATGAAAAAAGCCCCATAAGTCTTGGAGGAAAGTTCCCTACAGGCACACAGAAAGAATTGGATTTACTTGGTTAGAAGAGATGAGCAAAAGCATAATAATGGAACATAAAATGGTATTAACGCGTAGTCTCCTGTTGTTTCCAATATATACCAGATATTACGCGAGAAGAGGATAAACCAGGCAATGTCGAGGAGAATGGAGCAGAAGAGAAGAACGGCATAGGTACGGCCCAAAGTCTGACTGCTACTCTCAATTGCCACCAAAGCGAACAATGCGATTCCCAAATTTATCACCAGTACTCCATTGTACAACGCCCCTAGAGATCCAATCAATGCGCACCCTATCTACAATTTTGGAATAAGACAACAACATCATCAATCCCAAAGTATCACACACAAAAGGACGGTATAACCTATATGTGCGTAAATGGAAAATTCACCTGAATATAAAGGAGGATTAGAGCCAAGAATTGAAGCCTGTCGTAGTCTCTGATCCAACTATGTATCCGATCTTTCAATTCTCCACAAAACATCATACACACATACCAGCCTTTAGATCACCCTTCCCTGTCTCTAGTGTCTTCAATTCAAGCGTGGTGATCGAGGAAACTACTCTGTTTTTGGCATTTGAAATCGGATCCTATTAACAATCGCAACGCAACACCCATCGTACTGTCAAATATGTAATGAAACGAAATTAAAGAATGGAATTTGGGCCAATCAAAGCCCATAAATGGAAGAAGTATCAATCCAGGTGAATTATGGTTTGGATTGGGCCTTATCTAACTATAAATGATAAACAGTTTAACGTTCTTCGTGCTTCTCGTTCCAATTGCAAGGTGAAAGATGGGAACCAGAAGTGAAGAAGAAGAAAGAAGAGACAAGTGGTGGGGTGAGGATCTGCAGAGAACGGTGATCCAATCCAAAGACTCTGCAATTAATTCTGCTCGTAGCTTTCATCTCCACTCTTCCTCTTTGCTCTCTTCTTTACAGGTTTAACTCTTCTCTGTATCTCTTTTTCTTCTTGTTTTCTATTGTATTGCTCATTTTCCCTTTCTGTGGAAAAGGATAAACTGCCTTTGGCCATTTCTCACTTCAATTCCTATGAACATGCCTTCTTCTCCAAGCTCAAAGGTAATAAACCCACCCCCATTGCCTATCCTTGTTCCATAAAGCACAAATCTTTTTTCTCTTTTGTTATTGAAAGCTTCGAACCACTAATGACCTCAGTCGTTTTCTTTGTCTGATTCTCAGGGGAGTTGACTATTGCCAGGGAACATCCTTCTGCAGCTGTTGGGTTTACCTTGGCAGCAAGTTTCCTCCTTTTTAGGGGTATTCTTCTTTTCGTCTTGACCATTTCACTGCACTAAAAGCTCACCCACTCCCGCCATAGAGAATACCTTGGTTAGAGCAGTCATTTCTTCACTAAACAGGGTGGATGCTTAATTGTCGGGTTTTAATTCTTCAAATTAGAAGAAGATTATGTTCTTTAATTCAATTCCCATCTTTCAAATTATCGTTTGACAAAGATACAATCCAAAACGAGAAATACCATGCATCCTTGTGATGTGGGCAAAAATAGATATTAGGGTTTGAAGAATTGGGAATTTTGGATTTTAGGGAGGAATTTGAGAGAGAAGAAGAATTCAGTTTTGAGAAAGAGAGAGAAGGGAATAATTTTTGCAGCTTGAGGTGCCTCAACAGAGAGCAACCCTTCTTATCTTTC
>JANSVB020000276.1:0-12210 GCA_025504935.2 Erythroxylum haughtii
AGTGAACCATCGATGATGGTTTCTCATTGAGTTCGCAAACTCACCCAAAATTGCATCTATTTTTCAGGATCGATAGAGTAGACTCCTAGCTCCAGAGGTAGACTTTTCCTGCCGTGTGGACCTAGTTGGCAAGAGAAGTTATGGCACACAGGTCGGTCAGCTGGGCTGGTTTTTGTGGATGACTTAGTTAGATTTCGTATCAGTTTCCTTTTTGGAGTAATGTATTTAGACAGTGGAAAACTGATAGACTTGTATATTTCTGTTTTGATGGTATAAAATGAGAAAGCCTTGGTTTCAAAATTTAGTGATTTTTATATTACGGTTTTATAAATATGATGCCCTGAGAGTACTGTAGTGACCGTTTGCTCGTAGCCCTCCCTTATTATAGGATATGTATCGGGATGACCCACGGGCGTCCCGGTACGTACCATACGGTAAAGGGGTGTTACACTTGTCCTCTCGGTCTCCTCGGAGGGTTCACTTTTCTGGCCGCATCAGAACTTCTACTGCTTACTTCTGTTACTGTCCTATGCCCCATTGTCTCTGACCTCTTTGGAACTTGCATCTGACTTCCCTCCTGTCTGGAATTCTGAGGACACTCCCTTGCCATGTGTCCCGTCTCCCCACAATTGAAGCATGCTCCAGTCAGTCGGTAACATTCCCCTGTATGAAATCTACCACAGTGATCATATTTAGGAATGAGTAACTTATCCCCATCTCCCCTCCTGCTGTCTCCAGCCGTTGAGGCTTGATGTGAGACAGTTTTCACCTGTCTTGACCTGCTCGCTCCACTGTTCTTCTCCTCAGACTGTGCAGGGAAAGTCCTGGCACTTCTCTCTGACCTAGGAACACCGCCTCCCCTCTTGAACTGTTCTTTCCCTTTCCTCTTTCTACTCATAGCACTCTTGATGTTCTCTACATTTTCTACTCTTAAAGTTGATTCAACCAGCTGTTGGAAGTTGCAAAAATTTTGTGCCACCACTTTTTCTTTGATGGCCAAGTGCAGTCCTGCTTCAAACCTTCGGTACCTAGCCGCTTCACCCATCACTAAATCAGTTGCATAACGGGCCAATTGGGTGAATCGACGCTCATATTCACTCACCGTCATCTCCCTCTGGGTGAGGCTCAAAAACTCTCTTTGCTTCTACTGGATGTACACTTCAGACAAATACTTCTTCTTATAAACCATTAGGAAGTCCTTCCATGCCAAGCCTGAAGGCTTTAGCTGACTTCCCGGGACACTCTCCCACCAATGTAGAGCATCCCCTTGTAGTAAACTCGCAGCATAAACAACCTTCTCGTCATCTTCACAATCCATCTGATCTAGTATCCGTTCCGTCTTCTCCAGCCATGTCTCAGCTTCCTCTGGATAAGTAGTCCCAAAAAAGTCCACTGTTCCATACTTTCTCAGCTTGTCGAATTGCTTTCCCTTCTTGACTGGGGCCGGAGTAGAAGATTGTGGCATCTGGCCCATGGCCTGAGCAAATGCCTGAAACATCCTCGAATCTAGTGGAGCAGGCACTTGCTCCTGCGGAAGAGGAGACTCCCGCGACTGTGACCGAGCAGGCTCACTACTTTGCCCGACAGAAACCTCAGCATTCACTGGGGCTACAGACTCCTCAGTACTCTCCTCTCTTGGTGGAGAGTCGGGTGCGACCGATCCTTGCATAACTCCTCGTGTCCTTCTACGAGGTGGCATTTCACTCCTTCAATAGAAACACTAAAGATTAGCTAACATTATTCTAAATCCTATTTCCTATATGTATGCACAATATGCATGTCATTTAATACAATCAATCAATTTAACAATGCAAACAATTAAGCACATAGCACAACAATTCATCTGACCATGCACTCTAAGCCTAGGAATAAACCTTAAGCTCTGATACCACAAGATGTTGGGCCCCATTTTCGAAGCCCAACTATCAAACCGTAGACGAAAACATAAGCAAACTTCCAAGCTCTATAACCCTGATCGATAAAAAGAAAATTTTCCACGTTTAATTTTGCATGGCTGCTACGATTCTCATTCTACTAAATTAGACGCTCCTAAATTTTCCATGTGTACAACTCATCGATAACGAACAATCTTCATCTGTGGCCTTGAGCACCTTACCAATTAGGGCTTACCATATGGAGAACATAATTACATTACTTGAATGCATTTGAACTTGTGGCATCAGTGTGGTCCTTTTTCGTTCTTAGAAATGGATGACTTGCCCCGTCCATGGCTAACATTATACGCCAATCTAAAGTCACCACTTTGCTAGTTAGATGATTTATTTATGTCCTAATTGTTCCAACATTGTTTTTCCTTCTTTCATCTCGCATTTTGCCTATTGCAACACCATTTTCATAATATTCATTGGGTCGTCATTTCGGGGTTCATTTTTGTTGTGTTTTGCGCTATTGCTCTTGCCGTTTCAACTTTACATGCCACAAACTCCCTTCTTTATTTCGTATTGTTTGGTTTAATTAATACGATTTCCTTATTCTCTTTAAAATTTGGTGCCTTCGTTTATGTGTTTTGAGTTTTGAACAACCCACCTTTTTTCTTCTTTTATTTATAAATTAGTTTGTTGATGATGGTATTAGATGTCTTTAATAGAGAGACTGATTATTATTATTATTTTATATTTTATATTAGACTTAAATTTATTTATTATTAGTCAATTATATAATAATAAATATTCGTTTATTTTATTTTAATAAAATATTTTATTTTTATTTACTATTATAATTTTTAATTCTTATTTATTATATATCAATTTAATGGTAGTTTAATACCATTAAATATTTACATCTTAAACATTTTCTTTAACCGGTTCGATGTCTTGTTCAATTTTTAAAGAGTAGTTGAATATCGACAGATAGGGAGACGACGATATGAACAAACAAAATACTAAAAGGGAGAAGAGCAATCCAGAAGATGAGATGGGATGAATACATAACACCGTGACTATCAAAGCAATTCTTGGAAGCTCTCGGCAAAAAGGCATGAAAGAAGATGAGATGAGTTTGGGAAG
Organism: Erythroxylum haughtii; assembly: GCA_025504935.2. Classification (NCBI taxonomy): domain Eukaryota; kingdom Viridiplantae; phylum Streptophyta; class Magnoliopsida; order Malpighiales; family Erythroxylaceae; genus Erythroxylum; species Erythroxylum haughtii. The sequence goes on from JANSVB020000276.1 coordinate 3,027, forward strand.
AAACGATAACGAAGAAAACTCTAGAATAAATCAACTTTTTCCTTTTGATTATACACGTGTTCAGAATTCAAAGCATCACCTTTAATTTTGCGTGGCTGGAATGATTCTCACTCTGCTAAATCAAACGCTCTTGAATTTTCCATGTGTACAACTCATCGACGACTAACAATCTTCATCTGTGGCCTTGAGCACCTTACTAATTAGGGCTTACCATATGGAGAACATAATTACATTACTTGAATGTGTTTGAACATATGGCATCAATGTGATTCTTTTTTCTTCTTAGTAATGGATGACTTGCCCCATCCATGGCTAATGGTATACGCCAATCTAAAGTCACCACTTTGCCAGTTAGATGATTTATTTTTATCCTAGTTGTTCCAACATTATTTTTCCTTCTTTCATCTTGCGTTTTCCCAACTGAAACACCGCTTTCATAATGTTCATTGGGTCGTCATTTCGAGGTTCATTGTTGTTTTGTTTTGCATTATTGCTCTTGCCATTTCAACTTTGCATGCCACAAACTCTCTTCCTAATTTCTTACTGTTTGGTTCAATTCAATCATTTTAACTAAGACAGTTTCCTTATTCTCTTTAAAATTTGGTGCCTTCATTTATATGTTTTGAGTCTAGAACAACTCATCATTTTTATTCTTTTATTTATAAATTAGTTTGTTGATGATGGTATTGGATGTCTTTGACTGATTAATTTTTATTGTTATTTTAAGTTTTATATTGTAATTATATTTATTTATTGTTAGTTAATTATATAATAATAGATATGTGTGTATTTTTTAACAAAATATTTTATTTTTACTTACCTTTATAATTTGTACTTCTAATATATTATACATCGATTTAATGGTAGTTTAATACCAATTGAACCTTTAAATCTTAAACATTTCCTTTAATTAATTCAATGTCATGTTCGATTTATAAAGCAAAGGTTTTTCCATCTTTTTTTAAAATTATCTACACATTATCGATCCTTCTTATTTTCCTTCCTTTCTAAAAACACGTCATTAGCACCAAGGTTTTAGATTTTGTATCGTACCGACCGATCGAAAAGTACTGTACTAATTAAAAAATGATAAGAAATCTGGTTGTTCAATACCATCCACCTTTGTTGGTTGATACCGGCGATTTTGCTTGGTGCCAGCCGATATTTGGAATATCGGTCAAATACTAATCGACATTGTAAAATTTTAAAAGTTGAGAGACTTATCTGTTAAAAAAAAATTAAATGCCCCCTCCTCTCAACAGTCTCCTCTCCTCTCCTCTCTCACTCCTCACCATCTCTAGCCGACAATCCACTATACCCAACCCAGCTCTAGTGTCGTACTCATTGGCTGCCACTACCCTGATAGTCGTCGGCCTACGCCCACCATTGCACCACATGTCTCCACCACAGATGACACATTAATAAATAAAAATATACAGTGGCATTGTTTTAAAGAAGGCGATGAATATGGAAAAGATATAAGTGGTAATTGATGGAAATGGTATAAAAACATATGATGTCATTTAAAAGATGAAAGAGAGACGATTGACCCCAAAAATTGGTCCACATACGGGAACACAAGTTGCAGAGAGAGCAACACTGAGAGAAAGCAAAGTGGGATGAGAAACAAAGAGAGATAGCAACCTTTCTATTGTTTGTGGAACTCGCAAAACCAATGCTTCTGTTAGAGAGAGAGAGAGAAAGACAGAAAAGATACAAAGAAGTTATAATATACGTTGCTGATGGATGTATATGTATACGTACAGGATTTAAAGGGTTAGTTTTTATGATGGTAACTTTTTGTTAGAGGATAAATTTGGATTATATTGTAATTTTAAAAAAAAATAGGGACTATTTTATAAATTTAAAAAATTACTCAAAATAGTACCCGAAATTGACCGGTATAAGTACAATACTGTACCATAACCAAATATGGTACCAATACTAATACGGTATTTATAACATTAATTAGACAATTCAAAACAATAACATAATTGGCCGAAAAGGCATGGTGCATGTTTTGGGGATATTATGACCTTGCACTGGAGCTTTATAAGGTCAAAATATATTCCCAAAAGTTAGAAAATTGACATTCTTATTTCTTAGCATTGAACATCATGGGAAATATGGTGTTCAATGCCTAATAACAGGGCATGGTTAAGTTTGACATAATGGAGGGAAACTCTCTATCTCAAGACTGACATTTGTCCTAGGAAAAGATTACGGTTAATTTGCATATCCACTACAGACAAGAAGGCTATGATTTGCATCCTAGGCAAGGAATCTCTATCCACCTGTTTAGATTTAGAAGTTATTTTAGTTCTGAAAAACAAGAATCCTGATCTACCAAAAAGCAGTTGATGGTAAGGCAGAACAAGATAGACAAGAAAATTAAGTCCTTAGCAAACACTTCTAGACACTAACTTGTGGTAGATAAATCAAATAATTCATATAGGGACAAAATTTTACAAGTTCATCTGCCATGGCATAAGTACCTGTACACAGAGAAATGCAAGATAACCTTTCACAAGTCCTTAAGGCAACAAAAGCAATCATACTTACCCACAAAAGTAAAAACAAAAATGTTGCAAGAAAGAAAGATGAGTGACAGCATAACGATGAGATGAATAATAGTGGTTAAAGAGGTTGGAACAGAATATTCCATCAAGTCGTAGTCAGGACCATCTATGTCTAAACAAAATTCCATAAACAACAAGAGAGTAGTGTAGTATGCTCATCACTCCTTTTTTTCACTTTTTGGTCTAAGAAGACTCCAATCAAGCTTTTCACGCTTTTGTTGCTTAAAAGAGCCTTTACTGCTACAAGATGATGATTGTAGACCAACCTGACTAATTTTTGGTGACTTGTGTTGATTGTCTGGCACTGACACCATTTCCGACTGTTTCCTTTTATGGTCTCCATTTGATTCGGATTTTGGCACTGCCCCATCCAACGATGATCCATTATCTCTGTGAAATCCAAAAGAAAGGGATAGAGTTAACCTTGGAAAGAATCCACAAATGAAGCATACATAAACTTCAAACAAAAGACTTATTTCTGCAAATTAGAAAAGATAACCAATGTCATGTTTATAGAATTCATCAAATCAGTACCTTAAAAAACTCTCTAATTCACAATCTTAAGGTTTATTCACCATTAATTTACTACTGTATAGCTCCCATCTCAATGGGGGCAGCCACTGTTGAGCTGCTACTTACTAACATGTCAGATAATATATCCTGACAGCAGAATCTAACACATACTTTATGAGGTAGTCACCAATCAATCACATTATTAAGAGCACTCGAAAAATAGTTCTTCTTTCATCTTGCTAGGGTCCTACTAATGCTGCTAGCCCAAAACAGTACCTAATTTCTAGCTTTGAATTAACTGCACAAGACATAATATCTGCAACATGGACATTACATGTGCACTATTTGAACTATTGAAGGAAAAAGTAAAGGACAGAAGAAGTTCATAGTTCAGGAACTTGGAAATACTCACGTGAAGGATGTATCTCCAGTTTGACTGCTAAAGCCAGTTGCATTTGCAGAAGCTTCAGGTGAATCAAGGTTAGTTGCATTCTCATTTAGCTTCTATCAAGACAGCAGACCACGATAAGAGTAGAGCAAAAGCAAGAAGTGAAGCACAGGGTGTCTTTTTCCTTGAAATAAAAAAGATTCAGGTTATTAGATCTTCTTACTCACATCAACAGAAGGGTTGAAACTACCAAATGACATCCGACCTAAGGCCGCTCCTGGGTGGGGATCGCCTTCCATTATTACCACACTTCATGATCATAAAAACTAACGTAAGTTATCAACCAAAACACAATTTTATGGTATCAGGCGTCTCCTATAACTATGCACATAAGCAATTATGTACAAAATACAACCAGTCTGTGCCATTAAGGCTTCAAACCTCAAATTAAGACCTAACGACTAGCCAATTGATGACTATAGTTGAAACATTTAGATTTTGGAAGTGGCACAAGAAAGACAAAATAAATCTTTAAAGCAAGCTGTAGATCCCCTGTCCAAGGAACAGAATGCTTGTTGCGCAAACAAAAGAAAAGAAATTTGCTCCATAAATATGTATGTATATATATGCCAAGCCAAATATAACACAAAAGAAAAACAGGGGAAATAAATGAAACGCATCGAATAAACGAGAATTGATCCCACTAGTTAATTCAATTGAACTAAATCGTCTTCTAAGCTACTTTAGGTAAACTCAAACCAGCACAAAGTGATTCATAAAGCAAAATAACAGGATAAGCACATATTTTCATATGGGAAAAATTTTACCACTTTCTAACAGTAGCATGGGAAATAAAATTTCCCACAGGAAGAACATCTTCTTGTTTCTTGGATTTTTCCTCCCTCAGAGCTGCCCTTTGCATGAACTATAACAATAGAAAGATAGAAACTTTCACATACCAATTCATCCTTCATAATTCACACAATTTTTAAAACAATATTGCCAATGCAAATCAAACCCATATAAATTAACGCAATACCCTACACAAATCCCGGTTTTAAAAAATAAAACAGAAACAAGAAAAGCAAGAAACACGGGATGAAAACAATTGATGTTTTCCTTTTCTATTACCTTTAAGTTCTTCAAAGTGTTGGATAGCTCCCGCTTCGCCATTTTTGACCTCCAAATACCCCTTCCAAGTCCAGCCAGAAACCAAAGTAGCAATCTTCAGCCCTGAAGCCTACTTCTCTATATGTTTCTCTGTCCCTTGTTCCTGTTGGTTTTGGTTTTTCACGCATTTAGGGCTTCTCTCTCGCATAAGTTGGGCTTCGACTTGCAATGTTTTGAATGGGCCAGACATGTTTTTAAAGAATCTCTTTATATTGTAGATTGTTAAAATGATAAATCTAATAGCTATAATATAGTTAAATATTTAAAATTAATTACTATCTAACTAAAATAACGTTGAAAATAAGTATTATTAACAAAATAACTCACAATGGAATGAAAATGCTTGTGATATAATCATATGCGATCATAACTCTCGTGAGAATACTCTCAACTCCATCCTTTTATTATGAGTTGTAATTATGACCATGAATCTTAAATCTTGACAATAAACTACAAACATAAAGTAAACATCGAGAATATCCAAAGATAAATAAATTAATTAATTAATTAATTAAATTAAATTAAAGAAATAAATCATGGTTACATTAATAACTTCTAAGCTTTCCTAATACTACAATTTCTTGACAATGATGTCAAAAACTTGATTGATAATTTCTATGCTTATAAAAATTTATAAATTTTATTTACAAGTGTATGGTGTAGTTGTAGCTAACATTGACAAGTACGAGTCAATTCTATAAGAATTGTAAGTACTACTATTAACTATTTTTCTATCATCTAACCATAAAATTAGGTTGTGGATTTAATTAAAAATTAAACTAACCAAATTAAACTAAGATTTACAAAATAATGAACTCAGATAAGGAAAATACTACGAATATTTAATATAAAAAAGTGGTAACTAGATAATGAATCCCCCTAAGAATTGTTAAATACTAACCCTTTATCATGTAATTAAATTATTGATTATTGGACTATGAAATTTTTATCTTATATTAATATCTTTCTGAAGACTATTAACAACTAACCATTGGTTGATTAACTGAAATCTCTTTCTCATTAGAACCCCTAAGATTACTTTATTGATTTGTGAATTTCACTATTAGGTTTAATCATAATCTAGAGGATTTGTGTAGACCTATCTCTAGGTTTGCATTCTGCTCCTTCTAATTATGATAAATCTATTCAACCAAAAAAATTTCTCAATCTCTATCATATGAAATAGAATATTGGACTAATATTTCAGATATATTAGTTTAAAAATATAACGAATAATTGAATCACAATAAATCAATTAATAAAATTGCATTGAATAAAAGATTAAATCATATTATTATCACAACATAGGGTTTATCACACTCCTACATATAGAAAACAAAACTAGAAAAACAAATAGAAATCAAAGAAATCATATTCTACATCTCCCTTTTGTCTTTAATGAATCTTCTTACAATTTAATGGTATCTATCGGTTCAAAACTGCCTCTTCTTTGTGTTTCTTATACTAAAAGTCGCGTCTCTTCAATTTGTCTCAAATAATGTCCTTTTGTAGTAAAAATTGTGTAAGTGACCTTGTATCTTTCAAACTCCTAAATTCGTGATTTTACATGGTGTCAAAGACTTACACACAAGGATGGATCCACATTGCCTCCAAAAAATTTTATATAAAAATTATTATTTTAAGTTTTGATCCTATAAAAAAATAAAATTTTGCTCCCATTAAAATTTTGTCCTCCACTCAAAAAAATTTCTAGATCGGTCCCTGCTTACACAGGTAACATACATAACCATGTATGTTAACATACACTGTCGTGTATCTTCACTGGCCAGAAACAATATTTTTCAATTTCCATATATTTATAGATACTTACACAATCATTGTACACGATCGTGTATCTTTAAGTTGCTCTAAATCTTTATTTTATGTCTAGATTTCATCTAAATTCTTCTTTTTTTTGCCTTAAAGGCAATTATCACCTACAAAAACACTTAAAGCTAATTAAGTATCAAAAAGACTATAAAAATACTAAATAACAGGCAAAACACCTTAAATATTAGTATATAAATATAGTTATATAATCATTTATCTTTTACACTAAAAGATAGCATAGAGAGGAGAGAAGAAGATTTTGAAAAGAAGAATAAGGAAGTAAATCATCCATGTTTGAGTGTTGGATTATTTTGGCTTGCATCTATTTGGTGTGTATTCTACATTTGTACATGTATTTATGACGATTTAACATTTGTTGGTATCTATTGTATGATAAAGTGGAATATTTTGTGTAAATAAATCATATATTCTGAATATTATTACGACATTTATGGTATACACAAATGGTATATTAAAGATGAGTAAAGAAATGGAGAATGAGACGAGTTGTCTAGATATGATGACCTGATATAGTGGGACAGAGGACATTGAGACAATATTTGAACTTGAAGTGCAAATTAATTTTGAAAGTTAGGAAATGATTTTTGATTTGTACCAAAATTATGGAAGATACTATGTGATATAAGTAGGAGTAAGGATCATCATGGAAATGGCGTACATGACTGAGGTGAGCTTGTCATTCTAGTTGGACTTATGTCCAGAGTTAGGATCGATAGATTCAAGGAGGCTCTCTATGCACATATGGGCCAACTTATGAAGAGGATGAAGCTAGTCAAGCTTATTGGAGGAGAGCTAGTTGGATCACAGACCAAACTGATCCACTTATCTTAAATCCTTGGACAAGATTCACTTGAAACTTGAAGACTATTGTGTTGGGCTATTCTTCGTCTTTTGAAGCCCAAGAGAAGGTGCACTTATGACCAGACTTGGCGCCTCAATAAGACCAGATCTTTAGGCGCATGCTTATGATCTATTTTGGACTTATTTATATTTTGAGTTTCCATGTATTTTAAGCCTAAGTCTTTTAGCATTAAGTTTAAGTATAAATACTTATGTTTTAGAATTTTGGAAGAACTTTTGATCATTTTATTTCATGTATGCCATCAGCCATATTGAGAGGAGAAAGCTCCTCTTGTTCTTATCAACTTAGAAATTGAACATCACTTATCAACTGAATTAGATTGTGACGTGATTTTAATCCTAAATAACTTTCTTATTTTGTTCTTTATCGGCTATCTATGTTAATCGAGACAAGTTCTTCGTGAAGTCTAGTAGGTAAATTTGAACCCCTGTATATCAGATTTAATTTTGGTTAATTCGAATCTACCATCTTCTTGTTTCCTTAAATCCGAACTTTTCCATCTTTTAATTCCGTAGAGCACGTTACTAAAAATAGCAAAATATTTTGAAAATGAAATCATAAGTGCCACTCAGAATAATGAGAAGTGAATTTGTAGATCGAGAGGAATCCAATGTCTTCATAGAATGAGAATTGGTTTGAAGGGCATGAGTAGAAGTATCATAAGTAACTAATTTATTCCTCCACTTGGATCTCTTAAAGCTTCAATTTAACAAAGGATCATTACGAGAAAAATCATCCTTACATTAACTTAGAAAGAAAAATTGCAATGAACTAAACTAAGAAAGATTTGGAAGGAAGGAGAGAAGTGAAATTGTTTCTTTTTTAGCATTGGTTACTTAAATGCACCATAGAGTGTGAAACACTATGATTGTAAAAGAAGGAAAAGATGACACCATACTAGAATTGTAGATGCTTTCTGACTAAACAAACAAAAAATGCAAAAATAAGAGATCCTGTAATATATGTTCTTAAATTCTTGACCTTTCCTATTATCACCATTATTTTCTCCATGAAACATAGTACAATTCCAAAACAACAAAATCATTATTCAGTACATGTTCTTGTTTACAATCCCAGCAACTGCAAGAGGAATGTGGCAACTATTGCAGCTTCTCCAAATTAGGTTGAGAATGTAAGTGGTGTATTTATGAATATCTTGTTTGAATGCAACTCAAAAAATACATTATGATCCGTGTATGCTCAATCATCATGTCTGCAAGAGGAATGTGCCAACTGACCATAGCTTCTCCATACTAGGTTGAGTGTATTTAGGACTATCTCAATTTAACCCAACTAAAAACTATAAAACTATATTCAAGGTAAGTATTGGCAAAGAATCGAGCACATATTAGCAGAGAGCATATGCATGCACCTAAGCGAAATTCAGTGGCAATATTTTGATGAAATTAAAGCAACCATCATTTAAAGAAGATGTCATATAATGATAGAAATAATTCGACCATGTAAAATACAGGTTTCGAGACACAAGACAAAGACGGGAAAAGACACAAATTACAATGATGACTAGGAATTCAGTTCTATGCAGAGGATCTTTTGGCTTCTTAGGAAACTATTTGCATCGAGCAAACTCAAGATGTTCCACAGCTATCAACTGCACGTCTAGTAGCTGCCTAATAGAAAAAAGGAATAAATTTGTATCGAACCCTATTCATGTATTCTAAGTACTTCTCACCAAAAGTTTCAATCAGCATAGCTTCCTCCATTTTTGACTTCTGCGCATAATAGATCAAACAAACCAGCATCACAAACAACAAGCTCAAAGGTGCACGGAGTGCAGCAAAATAAGTTGCAAATAGAAAC
>JANSVB020000277.1:0-17172 GCA_025504935.2 Erythroxylum haughtii
CTATTTGAGATTTTTTCTTTTACAAAAGTTTCAAATAAAGTTTTCGGAGAATGTCTTCAGCATGAGTGTGTGACAATGAGACTATGCATTTGGTTTTTTGCATTTTTTGATGTTACATTATCACATACCATATTTTTGCATTTTTTGATGTTACATTATCACATACCATATGCCCATAAAGCATGTGAGGATAACATAAAGATGTATCCCTTGTGTTTGTGAACTTTTTGAGTGTTGATGAGAATGTAGTCACCAAAGTGGCCTTTCAAGTCATTATTTTGAATTGTTCTACTTGTATGTTGGGCGATGTCTCTGATTTTATGTTTGGTTATTCTGTCCAAAGGTGTTGGCCTTATATAATATTTTGAGATGTGCATAAAGGCATTAGATGGAGGAAAGTTGTTGCTCAAGTGATCTATTCACCCAAAGGTGATAGTGTCATAAAAGTTGATAATTTGTACTTTGATCGCTTTTATGTGTGGAAGTCTAATTACATATATTATATATTCAGCCCAAAGGTGTTTCATAATACGTGTGATCAAATTTTCAGTAAAGATACTATTCAATGGCTTTAGTATCGCTGTTATCTTACCTTTGTGCTGGTTTAAAGATTACCATCTTGAAGTCACCTTTTCATTCAACAAAATTAGTGTCACCATTGAAACCTTGTTTGGTTTCAATTCAAAGAAGTGGACAGAAGATGTATTAAATGCTTTGGAGATAGCTGTGGTTGATATGATCATACAAATGTGTATGCCATCTCCATATACATCTATAAGTTTGAACACTTATTAAGCAGCCTATAAAGCCTAGGATCGATCTAACAGATTATATCTGATGACCATTAAGAGATCCATTCCTAACCATCTGCAAGGTGGACTTCCGGACACAGACATAGCGAAGGAGTTTCTTGATAATGTCTTCTAGAGGTATAAAGTCCCATCCAGTGTTGAGACAAGTGCCTTGATGAAAGATTTATTTTCCATAAAGTATATAGGAGAAAATGGGAGTAAAGAAGTACATATCGAGAATAATTCATTTTCACAATAGGTTGAAGATGTTGGGACTTCAATGCTTTAATAGCCCATTGCGTTGCTGAAGAGGAGATACTTAAGTTTACTACTCCGACAACCCTCGAAGCAGCTTAAGGGAAGACAAAGATGAAGCCTGTTAAGTTCAAAAGTAGAAAATTAAAATCTTCTCCACATACTGATGTTGGTCAAATCATTGCTGGTGAAGGTCATAGGGACATAAAAGAACAAGTAGTATAAGGTTTAAAGGAAAGTCTGAGACCATCAGGTTACCCTTTGGCTTGTCAATTTATGAATCTAATTTGTGATAGTCGTATTAACTATATGGTGGCTATTTAGTGGAACATCTGATCAAGGTGCTTCCACAATATAGTAGTTCATATCGAGGATAAAGCCAAATAAAGGAAGAAGGAAGGAGAAACTGATGGTTCACAGCAATAAAAAGGTGGAAGCAATATCTACAAGGGATGTATATACTAAACTTTATTGTAAGGTTTATTTAGATTTTACACAACACATTTTTATATGTGATATTTTGATCAATTTTGGACAAATAAAGTTGATGTTTTGCATTTAATACTTCTGTTGTGCAGTTGTTGTTTAATGTAAAACATAATGGTACAACTTTCTTGTCATATGGTTTGTATAGAATGTGTCTTACCCCGAATTAGATAAATTCTTCTTCTTATCTTGCTAAACAAGTTATGAAATGAAGGACCCTGATGAACGAGAAGTCATACATGGTGTGGTATAAAAGTTTAAACCACATTTCCAAAGCCAGGGTTGAGAGATAGATCAAGGAAAACATTTCTCAATTCTAGATTATGATGATCTAGGACTATTGTAGGGGTAAGTAGACTAATAAGGATATTGAGATCAACTCATGCTTTTGACTTGTTGATTTTGATACATAAAGTTATCGGTAGACCTTATATAATTGTATTGTGCAATTATGAAAGTATTATGACATTTGTTGATGATTATTCCTATCATAGTTATGTGTTCTTGCTTAAAGACAGGAGGTTGAGAACCCATTGTAACAATTCATCAAGATCGTTAGATTTGACCGTGGAGGAGAATATCATGGCAAACATGGTGTTTCAGGACTTTAAAAGGTTCATTTGCCAGATATTTGAAATCAATTAGAATAGTGACTTAATTCACTATGCCGAGTAGTTCTGAGCAAAATGGTGTACTGCCGAAAGACATAACTTTTAAAGGACTTGAAGAAGTCAATGCAGAACATGACTAATCTACCTAATTATCTAAAAGTTGAAAAACCTAGCCTTGCACACATTCGTGTATGGGGCTACCCTACTGAGATAGTATAATCCTTATAAAGAAAGATTGCATGCTTGTTAAGCTTATTGCAATTTAGTAAAGATATCTCGACCACATTAAGGCTACAGCTTTTACTCTAGAGAAGAAAGGACCAGAATAGTGGAATCGCAAACAACTAAGTTATTGGAATACCATGTCTATGATGATGCTAGGCCCTTTGACCCTTCAGATGATAGCAGGGCAGATGCTACAGTTATCACGTATCCATTACTTGTACAGTTAGATTCGGTGGATTTAGGTCTTTGTACCATGCTTGTATAGGAACAAGAACCCATGCTTGTAGACACAGAGGTTCCTGAAGGTATATGATCTAATACAGTTAAGTAAATTCACTAGAGTGAGACGACCTGCTATCCCATCTGATTACATAGTCTATCAAGTATACTAGACTATGTTATTAGATATGTTACGGATCTAGTTACTTTTATAGCTATTTTTGGACCTAATGCAAATGTGTTGTGGGATGTGATGAATAATGAGATGTAAGCCATAAAGCATAATAAGATCTAGGAGCTAGTTGGTTTGCATTGGAACAGCAAACTCGTCAGTTATAAATGAATTTTTAAGATCTAAAGGATTTAGGGATAAAGTTTAGCAGTTTATGGGCTCGCTTAATTGTCTAATAGTTCACTCAAAGAGAAAGGTTGAATTTATGTTACCTTTTCTCTCGTATCCTCGTAGGATACATTTTGAGTGTTTAAGGCAATTGTAGGTTATGGTGATATAGAGTTACGTCAGATGGATGTCAAAACTACTTTCTTGAATAAAGACCTTTATGAAGTGGTTTGTATGGTATAACCTGAAAGATTTCAGGATCTAAATGGAACTGACATGATTTGCATGTTATGTAGATCAATATGTAGTTTATATCAAACCTCCTAAAAATGAACCTTACAATTGATGATGTTGTGACCTCTTTCAGCTTCATGGAAAATAAAGCTAAAAGGATGCTTGTACTATGAGGTCAAGGGGAGCAAATTTATTTTCCTATTAATGCATGTGGATGATATATTGCCTACGTTAAATTACTTGACCATGTTGTATGAGGTTAAGCAACTTTTGATCAAGAACCTTGACATAAAGGACCTTAGTATAACATCTTCTGTCCTAGGTATTCAGATTCATCCGGACATAACTCAACACTCATCAAACCTCTCATAAAAAGCATACATTGAGTATGTATTACAAAGGTTTAATACAATTAACAGTAAACATGTCGTAACACCTATCTTTGGTACAATACCTAAAGAATAAAGTAAAGAGAGAGGTTATTAGGAATGTTCCGTAATCTAGTACAGTTGATAACCCAATATATGCTCGGTTATGTACTAGTAAGTGTTGAGATACTAACAGGAATCAAAGATTACATGAAAATTCAATAGACTAAATCTCGTAGGGAATTTAGATTCAGATTTAGCTATATATCTGTACGATTGAAAGTCCACTTAAGGTTATAGTTTTAAGTTTGCATCTGGTATAATGTCATAGAAGTGTGTCAAAAAGACACAGGTAACTTCCTAGATTATGCATGCAAAATGCATGCTATGACGATTTAGCTTAAAAACTTGATTTTTGAATTGTTTGTGGTTGATTCAATTGCCAGACCCATTTGGTTGTACTGTGGTAATCTTCTTGCAGTGTTGTTTAATAACAATAAAGAATATCACAGGGTTTTAGCATTTAAAAGTCAACTATTTGGCATAAAAGGGTTGATACGAAAAGGTGACATTAAGGTTTGGAACATTTAAAGATTGAGGAAAAGTTAGCTGATCCTTAAACTAAAAGACTTCACCCACTTGTGTTTGTGACACAAGTATAAAGTATGGGTGTCTTGATGTCTTTAGACACTGTTAGTTTGGGGATCGTTATATCTGCTCCATGTACATTTGTACATTTTGACATATTATGACAGTATGATAACAAAGATGATCATCGTTTATCCTTAGTAATACATGTTATCATACATTGTCATAATACATATGAAAGTCTTAAGATTTGTGTTGATCTTGAGCATTTAAAGGCCAATGTGCATATATCATTTAGACACATATAATTTTAGTATAGATATTTATGAAGTTTGACATGACATAGGGAATATAAGCTTTTAATCCCATAAAGGTTCTCTAATGTAAAGCATTCAGTTGGAAAAAATGAATGTTTTCTTTAATGTGGTTTAGCATTCGATGAAAGAAAACAAGACTTCTCTAATGCAATTTAGCATAAAGTTGGAGAAATCGAGACTTATAAACAAAGATGATATAATTTAGATCATAAAGGTATCATCGTAGTTTGCCACACTCCATTTTTTCATTCATGTTAGTGAGGTATTAGGTATACGTGATTGTATTGGATATGTGTCACACATGACACATGCATTTGATATTTTTCGGTATCGAAAGCCTTGCAGGATATAATGATGGACTTTCATTATTTTTGGATCAAATGTTTTGTTTTTAAAACTTAGTCGACTGTTACAATAGTATAGCTTAACCGAGTTTTAAAATTGTTTTTAAACTAGAGTCAAAACTACAATTAATGCTTATCCAAATGGGAGATTGTTGGACAATTTTATCCTTTTCTATATAGTTGGATAACATTAATTGTATTTTTTAGTGTGGACCTGGTTCATATGAGCCTTATGATGAAGAAGCCCGATATGGAAGTTATATATAGGTTAAGATCTCCTGCAATTGCTTATATCAATCGTAAACATAAGGAATTCCTGACCTATTAGGGGAGCTTACAAATTGAGAAAACTATAGAAAGACCTAAACTACGTGTCGGGAAACACTTTCCCTAAAAGTCCCGAGAGATTCGAAGATGTTTAGAATTTATAATCGACATCAGAATCAGAGATGGAATCAAAATAAAGTATTTCACAGTACCTTCGTTTTTAATCATCTTATGTTGGTCTTGAGTACATAATAAAGTCTATACTACGTATTACTAAAAAGAGATAGTTTTTTTTAATTGTTCTCTTAATCTTAATGTTAAGAATTAATATAACCCATTAGATTCTTCAATTAATTCACAATGAAGAGCTTAAGATAGTCTCTTTAATAATAAAAATATGCTTTTAAACTTCACATATTTATATGTTGTAGAGTATTTTTTAATTTTGTCAGAGTGTATATGCTAAAGAGAGCCGCATAAGGACATTAAGACTTGTGAAAGTATTTTAGAAAAATAAATTAATAAGAAAACAAGAAAGAGAATTTAATTGTTAAAATATTTAGAAAATGGGTGCACACGTATATGGATAAATTTATATATATTTCATGCCACGTAATGCAGTGTTTTCTGGTGTGGAAAAATATAGATCAAAGTTTGAAACGGTTAGGAATTGGTTATGTGCGCAAACTGAAAGGGTTTAGGAATATGAAAACTCGAGAAAAAATTGCAAAATCTTAATATAAAAAAAGGGATAAAAACAAGACTACAGAAAAAGAACATTGTGATGAAGCAATACAGAAGCTTGTCATTGTAAACCTTACTCAAAAGAGAAGGACGTATAGTAAGCCTTCCAACATAAGTTGTTCCATACTAACAAAGCTCCTGAAGTTTCTTTGCCTTTCTTTCTGTTCTCTTCTATACCAAACTCTAATAGCTCTTGTTGCATAATTGGAAACTGTTGATCATTAACTTATCTAGGTTCCCCATCTCTCTCAAAACCCATCAAAAGCTGATTAAAGGAATCTTTATTGGTGGGTATGGACGAGAGTAACACCAATAACGTAGCAAACAATGTGGCTCGAGCTATCTTGACAGCTCTTGACTGGAGCTCAAGCCCTGATACTCGCAAAGCAGCAGTCTCTTTCCTAGACTCTGTACTATTCTGCTCTCAACTCTCCCTTCTTCTCTGTGGCTATTGACCTGTTTATTTTTTTGTTTCCGATTGGTGCTTTTGTGTTTCGTTCCATCGGTTTATTGATAGAAATTTGAATTTTGAGTGATGCGAACTGTTTGAATGTAGTAAAGTTTCCATCTTTTTGTGTAAATTATGAATCCTTTGATTTGGGTTTAAGGGGTTTTGGAAAAAGGGGTTTAAGGGGTCGCTGTTTATATTGCTGAAAATTGTATTACATCAAAACTAAAATCGATTTCTGAGGCTTTAGCAACAAGGTTTATTTTTCACCGTTGTTTTTTCTAGTTGTTATAATTAGTCATCAAGAATTTAGAGTCATTGGATCAGAACAAAGTTTGGAAACACGCTTTATCAAAAGAATTACGTCTACTGGGATTCTGGTTTTTTTATGCTGCACCAAGTTCACCAGAAATTGCATATGAGTTTTCAATAGGCTATTTTGGGGCTTAGAAAAACTTGACATAATGCCAACAATCGATTAACTTTCATGCCATTGCTTGTCTTCGGGTCAACAAACCCTGAGAAGTAGTGGCTTAAAATCTGCTTTTGTTCTTGTCTTGAAGGGATGTATCTTGAAACTTGCTTCTATGTGAAACTATTAGCTATATTTGATTTAATGAAATTCCCTTGCTCATACCTGGTGCTATTATATTGCTTAACATATGTATATATATATATACCTATTTTTGTGGAAACCTACAGGTCAAAACTGGAGATGTGCGAGCTTTGGCTACCACATCGTTTCTTCTTGTCAAAAGCAATTGGTCTTCCGAAATTCGGTTGCATGCTTTCAAAATGCTGCAGGTTTGAACTCATATGCCTTTTAGCTTAGTGTGCGATTTTTTAATGCCTTTTGATAAGATGACTTAGCGATCATAGTGATAGTGTATGTGGCTAGAGAAAAATTTTTGATCCTCGAGCAAGATTAACTTAAAAATGAACTTCTTTTGAAAGTCGTTAATTGGCTAGAGACATAGTGTTAGGATGACTTAGTGATGATAGTGTAGTGTACATGGCTATAGAAAAATTTGATCCTTGAGCAATAATTACTTGAAAAAGAAACACCTTTTGACAGTCTTTAGTTGTCTCATCACAGATGCTGCCAAAACAAAAATGGTGCAGGCAATTGAATGGTTGTCGTTTTAGGGAGTTGATCATATCTGCTTTTATGACGTTGACATGGCAATAGTTGATATCTAAGTTTGCCATTGTCAAATTGTGTTGTTTGGTTGATATGATGCCTTCATTTACAAACTTCCTTTGTTTATCAAATATTTTGTCAAGTAGCTGTAAACTGTCCCAATTGCATGTGAAATGCTTTCCTTTTAGTTCAGTTGCTGATGAAGTAAATAGGATTTGGGAATGAATTTCACAGTAATGTGGGCATGCTTTTAAGTCTTCAATTTTGTAAGTTTCATGATGTTGCTTGAGAAACTTCTGAGCTGTGATTACTCTTCATTAAATTTTTGTAAATTTTTACTAATAAACTAATCTATTATCCATTTAATGGGCTTGGATTGAATGATTTCTTTACATGTTATCAAAGCCTTTTGTGACCAAGAGGTCTCAAGTTCAAATTAACCCACATTTCTCATGAATTTATATTGTTGTTTTTGTTGGTGGATTTGTCATATATTGTGTTGTTCACAATTGCGTGTGAGGGGACGTGTTACAATAATATGTAATCCGTTTAATTGGCCTCTCTCATCAGCTTAAGTCTTTGGGTTGAATGGTTTCCTTACAATAACAAAGGACAACAACTGATGGTTATTGAGTTGCTTTTGGTATTTCATGGCTATATGCTCCTCATACTTAGCCTTGTTTGACAAATCTTATGATTTAGGAAATGTCGGCATCACTGAAACAACGTTTAATCAATGCTTTTAACTTGATACTGTACATGATACTGTGGTGGTGTTTTCCATAGACATAATTTTTATCCTTTTGACATATTCTGCTATTTGACAGTCTTATGGCTGCATGCCTTAAAGATATGTTCTTTCTTGCAGCATTTGGTCCGCTTGCGATGGGAAGAATTAAGCCCGGTAGAGCGGAGGAACTTTGCAAATGTTTCTGTAGAGTTAATGTCTGAGATTGCTAACACTTCTGAAGAATGGGCACTGAAGAGTCAGACAGCTGCCCTTGTTGCTGAGGTTCTTAACAATACCATATTGTTCTTGATGTTGTCTTTGTGCTTAATCAGTTTGGTACCTACCTGTTTTCTTTTAAATAGATTGTTAGGATAGAAGGTGTAGAGTTGTGGCAACAACTGCTTCCATCTTTAGTTTCCTTATCCAACAGTGGTGCCATGCAAGTAAGTTCAATGATTTTGCAACTGCATCTTTTTCTTGATTATACAGAAGGGTTGAATATGGATTGTTATCTTGCCCTTGATTTTTCTTTCTTGAATTAGGCTGAGTTGGTTGCAATGATGCTGAGGTGGCTTCCTGAAGATATCACCGTTCACAATGAAGATCTGGAAGGTATATGAACTGGCCTTAGTGTACTTATTCTCAGTTTGCATTGTGTATGTTGGGTGAGCATTGGATGTCTCAGCACGGAACTGAATATCATGAGCTTTGAGTCGAACGTAATGCTAAAAATTTTCTTTTCAGAGCCACAGCTAAGAATTATTTGTGTATGTTGACATGTTGAAGGTTTAAGTTAGAAATTCAAAGGTTCTCATCTAAGTTGAACTTTGCAATTCTTTTGTGACTCTTGCAGCCTGCAAGAAGTTGCCGACAAATCTTTTACTGCCAGTTATATTCTGCTTCTTATCTTTATCATGCATTTATTTTCAGGTGATAGGCGAAGGCTATTGTTACGGGGGCTTACTCAGTCGTTGCCAGAAATTTTACCTCTATTATACAGCGTATTTCTTGGAATTTTCCTCCAATATTCCTTTCTTCATCTTTTTTTTTTTCCTGAAACTATTCTGAGGCCTTAACTTTGGCAGTTACTGGAAAGACACTTTGGAGCTGCTGTAAACGAAGTAGGTATGCAGCAAGTAAACATTGCAAGACAGCATGCAGCTGCTGTGACAGCTATTTTAAATGCTGTTAATTCATATGCTGAGTGGGCCCCTGTTCCTGATCTAGCTAAATATGGGATAATCCATGGGTATGATAACATAATTGGACTCTAAAAATTAGGGGTTTAGTATACATTTACTTTCAGGTACTTTATTTTATCCCTGTTTATGCAGGTGCGGTTTCTTACTTTCGTCTCCTGACTTCCGTCTTCATGCTTGTGAGTTTTTCAAACTTGTCTCCCCAAGGTAAGATAATATGTTTATTGTCTTACTTGCCGACATTTCTTACGACAATATTTCTCATTATTAGTGTAATTTGTGAATTGGTCATTTGCAGGAAGAGACCTGCGGATGCCTCTGCATCTGAATTTGACTCAGTCATGAGTAGTATCTTTCAGATCTTGATGAATGTCTCCAGAGAAATATTGTACAAATCTGGGCAAAATGCAGGGAGGGCTATAGATGAGAGTGAATCTGAGTTTGCAGAATTCATATGTGAGAGTATGGTCTCTTTGGGCTCTTCTAACTTGCAGTGCATTTCTGTTGACAGTAATATGCTTTCTCTTTATTTGCATCAGGTAATAACACTTCCTTTACTGTTCAAAATTAAACGGTTTCATAATAATGTAGTGACTTTTTGAATGAACTCTGAACTATTTCAGATGCTGGGCTTCTTTCAACATTTTAAGTTAGCACTTCATTATCAATCTCTTCTCTTTTGGGTGGTATGTCCAAATTTTTGCGTTTGTTGTTATATATTAAGAGTTAAGCTTCAGCCACAAGGATCCTTATGAATGTCTTTCATATTTATTGTCTTATTAGGCGCTAATGAGAGATTTACTGTCAAAGTCAAAGGTTACAGTGCATACAAGTGGAGAGGGATCTGCTTCCAGACAGATTGACAATGAAAAAGCAAAAATCTTGAATATTATAAATGATGATATTTGTGGTTCCATTTTGGATGTTTCTTTCCACCGCTTGCTTAAGAAGGAAAAATTATCAACTGAGACTTCTCTTTCGGTGGCGTTGGAATTATGGAGTGATGATTTTGAAGGAAAGGGTGATTTTGGCCAGTATCGTTCCAAGCTGGTATGCTATACCTCATAGTAAACTTGTTCTACTTCTCTATGGCTTAGAACAATACTATATTTGACAGTAAACTTTGTTTTGCTTCTTCTCTATGGATTAAGACATTTCCTTATTTTGTTGATTGTTTTCTAGTGGTTCAGTTGGGGCTCTCTGTGGTAACTTAATATTTGTCTCTACTTGTTACTTTTGTTGCAAGGTTGTATGGTTTCCCTGTCCATCTTTCTTTCTTTTTCTTCGAATTAACTCTTTTTTTTTGTGCAATACCTTTTAATGCAGTCTGAACTCGTAAGGTTTATTGCTTCATTTAAGCCCCTTATAGCTGCTGCTAAAGTTTCTGAAAGAATTCTATCGGTCATCCAGAGTCTATTGACTTCTCCAACACCACTTAAGGTGCCATTACGAAATCTTCTCATCAAATTTGCTCATATCTATGGCTTGCAAACTTTGAATGCTTGGTACACTTGCAATACAAGCTTCACTGTGTTTCATTAGATGTTTTTCTATGACGAAGATATATCTGTTCAAACTTTCAGGACTTGGTTGTGATGGAAAGCATGCAAGTAGGTCTTGAAAATGTCGTGAATGCCATTTTTGACGGATCAAGTGAATTTGCTGGGGGTAGTTCTGAAGTTCATATTGCACTATGCAGGATATTTGAAGGTCTCTTTAGCAACATTTTATATATAGTTTTTGGTTAATTGAACTTTTAGGTCTTAACATGACAACATACTAAAAATAACTCTGATTTTCCCAATTGAAGGTTTACTTCAGCAACTTCTGTCTTTGAAATGGACTGAGCCAGCTCTTGTGGAAGTCCTTGGGCACTATTTAGATGCATCGGGTCCCTTTTTGAAGTACTTCCCAGAAGCAGTTGGCAATGTTATCAACAAACTATTTGAGCTCTTGACTTCACTTCCCTTTGCTGTTGAGGTTTTATTTAATGTTGAACTGCTTATCACACCCACAGCTATCATTTCTTCTAATGGACCAGAATAGACATGATGCTTGAATTTGGGCAGGATCCTTCAACAAGTAGTGCAAGGCTTGCAAGGCTGCATATATGTACATCGTTTATTCGAATAGCCAAAGCTGCTGATAAAAGTATTCTGCCTCACATGAAGGTGACCTGTCCATCTTCTCTTGTTTATATTTCTGTTCCACTTGGCTGACAAAATCATATCAAGCATTGACTAACTGGTGAATGAATTTACTTTGTAGCTATCAGGGGATAAAGATGGAGCAAATTTTCTATGTAGGAATTTATTCCATTAAACTGAGAGAGATAAAAAGTCTTTTGGCATATCCTTTGACATTTAATGAACTCTTGCAGATGAGTACTTAAGCTACTAAACAATTATGATTTATTGAGGTTTGCAGCCCACATTCACAGTCCATAGAAAGAGACTGAATAACGTTCCTTGGAAATCATAGCATCTTCTTTTAATTGGTTAATAGCAGCATATGTTTCTTTTATTGATTAATGCATGTAATTATAAGCTTTATCTAACCAATGGTCCAGATCATTTAGCACAAATAAAGTTCCTATAAGCATAGGAATAACTGAAGTTGACATTTCCTTGCTGTTTCAATGTAGGGTATAGCTGACACCATGGCTTATATGCAAAAGGAAGGTTGTTTACGTCGGAGTGAACATAATCTTCTTGGTGAAGCATTTCTTGTTATGGCTTCCACTGCTGGGTAATTTCTTGCTTACAATGACCATATGATTTTTTTTTCTCATCTCTATGAAGTACCCAATTTCAATACTCGCAAGTTCCTTAATGCAGGATTCAACAACAGCAAGAAGTGTTGGCCTGGTTGCTTGAACCTTTGAGTCAACAGTGGACGCAGCCAGGGTGGCAGACTAATTATTTGTCCGAACCATTTGGTGTTGTTCATTTGTTCTCTGACACAAAATTTATGTGGTCCCTTTTTCACATTGTTACATTCTTTGAGAAGGCACTCAAGAGAAGTGGAGTTAAGAGGAGCAATATGAATCTACAGCACAGCTTTACAGAAAGTACCTTGCATCCAATGGCTTCTCATTTGTCCTGGATGCTGCCTCCTCTGCTGAAAGTATGTACTTTTGGTAGTATTATTTATCAGTATTATGCTTTAAAAGTGATAAGTAGTTCAAAGTTGACATTGCATGTGAATTTTCAGTTGCTCCGTTCTATACATTCGCTATGGTCTCCAACCATAATGCAAGCACTTCCTGACGAGGTTAAAGCTGCCATGACCATGAGTGATGTTGAGCGATATAGCTTTCTTGGGGAAGGAAATCCTAAAATGTCAAAGAGTGGTTTAACTTTCGCAGATGGATCTCAAATTGACTTGACTAAGGAAGGGCATGTAGAAACAAGTGAATCTGATATTCGAAATTGGTTAAAAGGCCTTCGAGACAGTGGGTAAATATGGCTGCTTCTGCAGTGATTTTAACTTTATGATGTGAATTTTCTAATGTTGTTTATCATATTCTTTTCCTTGGAATTATTGCTACCAGAAGAAAACTGATTTTGATCAAGGATACAGCTGTTTTTATTCTGGAGCCTCTATTAATTGTCTCCTTATTATTTTGGTAGGTCTAACTTGCTTGTCATAGATGAAATATATTAGCTGAATTCCTCTTTCCACAGGGATTCTGAAATCATGTGTTTTTGTGAAGTGAAGCTTTCAAAATGGATATCATTGCTGTAAAATAATTACCTTTTCTGTTAATTAGTCATGTTTCTTACGTCTCTCTGTATATGTACTTGTACGTGTGCTTGCAGCTGGTTTGATGTTTACAAGCTTGTCCTTTAATGCAATGGCTATTGTTACTTGTCATCTTGAGCGTAATCCTCATTCCATAATTCTAGGTACAATGTCTTAGGTCTCTCTACAACTATTGGGGATACATTTTTTAAATGTCTGGATAGTCAGTCTGTTAGCATGGCACTTATGGAAAACATACAGTCAATGGACTTCAGGCACATAAAACAGCTTGTTCATTCAATTCTGATACATTTGGTAAAATCTTGTCCACCGGAAATGTGGGACATTTGGCTGGAAAAGCTCCTATCTCCATTGTTCTTGCACGTGCAACAAGCTCTTAGCTTCTCTTGGTCCAGTCTTCTGTACGAAGGTAAGGCAAAGGTTCCAGATTTAAATGGCATTCTTGTGGGATCAGATTTGAAGGTGGAAGTAATGGAGGAGAGACTGCTTCGAGATCTAACTCGTGAGATATGTTTACTCCTCTCAACAATAGCTTCACCAGCATTGAATACTGGACTTCCTTCTCTAGAACAATCAGGGCATGCGAACCGTATGGACATTGGTTCCTTAAAGGATTTGGATTCATGTGCATCAAAGTCTATGGTTGGGTATGCGTACAATAAATTAGCAATGCCTGTTAATATCTGGAAATGTCTGTAGTTGCTTTTCTTTTTGAGGTGTAACATTTCCCAGTTTAATTGGTACACAGATATATTTTGAAGCACCAAAGCTTGGCTCTTCCAGCTTTACAGATTTGTTTAGAAGCCTTCACATGGACCGATGGTGAAGCTGTCACAAAAGTTTCTTCCTTCTGCTCCACTGTGGTTCTTTTGGCAATAACAACAAATCATATTCAACTCCGTCATTTTGTTTCTAAAGATCTCTTCTCAGCAATTATCAAGGGTTTGGCACTCGAGTCAAATGCTTTTATCAGTGCAGATCTGGTTGGTCTCTGTCGAGAAATCTTCATGTACCTTTGTGACAGAGATCTAGCCGTAAGACAGGTAAATTCTTATGCCATGTAGTTAATCAAGTTTTGGCGCAAACTAGGTTTGAATGAAAATTTTCATCTGATTCAAGTTTCCAAATAACTGACTCTAGAATGTCTTTATCTCTCAGGTTCTACTCTCTCTCCCTTGTATTACACCCCAAGATTTGGCTGCTTTCGAAGAAGCTTTAGGAAAGACATCTAGTCCAAAGGAACAAAGACAACATATGAGAAGCTTGCTTTTGTTAGCTACTGGAAACCAGTTGAAGGCACTAGCTGCTCAGAAAAGTGTAAATATAATAACAAATGTCACAAGTGAGCCCTCTCGATGGATTATAATTGCCTAATCTATTTATCCCTCTAGTCCCTTCCAAGAGCATCTAGGCTCTTGTTCGTATCACTTTATTGCTTTTATGTTGAGCAATCTGCTTTCTAATATAGTTTCAAGAGGAAGAATAGGAGATATACTAGCCAGCATGTCTTGTAGTATAAGGTTATATTTTTTTGGAGATAGCCCTTGAAAGAGTAATGTGATCACAAGTTTTATTCTACTTTCAGCAAGGCCGCGGGACTCGGACTCGGTTGTTGCTCCAGAAACAAGAACTGATGATGGGGATACTGTGGGATTAGCGGCCTTATTGTGATATTGCAGAGTCTGTGTACAGGAAACAAGTTTTCACTTAACAAGTATACCGAGGTAGAAGATTCAAAAAAGAGCAGCTTACGTGTGCATCTTCGTAGAGATAGCGTCACTGATTATTCGTAGTATACAACTTTGAAGAATGTTTAGCATGTTGAGGCATCCCCATTTTTGTGTGCTTCTGGAATGTTGTCTAATATTATGTACCATCTAGTGAATTTGTTCTTCTTTGGCAGAGAGTAACCATACTTCCTCACCTGTATTCTCATTTGTTTGGGAAATTTTAAATGTAGGTGAACTGATAGGATCAAAACATACTTGTATTATTGAACAATTGAATAAAAATCACTTATGGAAATGAATCAAGAGAAATTTGGATCATAGCTCTAGTTTTCTATTCATCCCTTCTTGTAATAATATCTTGAGGTTTGCAGTAATAACTCGGTATATCTACTATATGTCCATTAATTAAAATATGTTAGTCCTTATCTGATAGCAAAGGATTCCATATCTTGAATCGATCTTACCTAGATTGCAAATCCCTAGTTTGTCTATGAAGAGCAAATCTAATTATATTAGTATTTTTAATATTAACTTATCATGTATGTTTGTCTATCATTTTCTATTCACATAATAAAGTTAATTGGTCATAAAGAAAATGATATTGTAGTTCTTATACTTGTCTAATATCTCATGCAACTTACATATTATGAGAGCACATTATCATACATTGGTTGGAAATTTATGACATTTCAACTAAAGAATTGATTCTTAAATGAATTTGGTATATTATACCTTATATCATTTATTGCATGATCATTCACATTATACAAATGCTTTGTATTTGTACTGCAAAGGTATGCCTTTATCATTATTCTCGTTTCTTGATCTTTTGAATCAAGTTAACTTGCTTTTTTAAAACGTTTCATTATTTCAAATCATTCATGAATTTCTAGTAAAATTCTAAGATAAAATTTAATTTAATTCTTTGGAGTGAAAAAGGGGCTAAAGCCATAAATTGAGGTCAAACTTTTTAGGGTTTGATAAATTTAAGACCAAATCTTTTAAGTGGCTCAATAAAGATCTAAACATTCACGTGTCTACTCAATTTTAGGTTTTTTTGGACGAAAATTAGGAAGTGTCATACACGTGTCGTTATTGATAGGCTAGTTGGTTTTAGATGCCACGTTAAAAACACATGTGGCTTATGTGAATTTTTAGAAAACAAGGATATAAATAAAATCATTTAAATTTTGTAGCAGAAACCCTAAATTAACTCTTGTCCTTGATATATTCACTCTCTCTCTCTTGAAAACTTATCCAAATCTTGTTTGATCCGGCGTCTTGCCTCTTTCACGCATTATCACTATCGATCACTTCAATCCCTTCATGCGTCATCACCAATCCACTTCTAGTAATGTGAGCTTTCTCGTTAGAAGTTTGAGGTGAATAGTTGTTTGGGTATTTAGAGATTTTTTGAGATTTGAAACATAACTGAGACTGAAATCTTGATATGGATCAATAAGAAGTAGAGATCTGATCTTCATATGGTCAAGGTAAATATCATTTCACTTCGTGTGGCACCCCACTCCCATAAGATATTTGTGTCCGTACGTCTTTCCGACATTCGAGCACATGCCTGACAGAAGTGGTGCACTAACAACATCACTTTCACTTACTCATGGCATCATAAATTAAAACATAAGAATCACCATGGCTAAAACCTAAATTCCTCATTTCATTTCTTAAACAATATGTACATTGTGTCTTTACAACAACATCCATATATGTAAATTATCAAAAACTAATCAGATTTTATATCTTTGTATACAAAACATGCTATATACATGAGGAATTATACAAAAAATTATCTAAATCCCTTAGTTCTAGCTGACCGACCTTTGAGTCATGTCTTCTATCTAAAATCAGTATTAGTTCTCTTCTAAATTGACTTAGAAGCTATATCGTCTCTCTTGAACCTGAAAAGTCAATGTGCAATTTTTTGTGAGTTTTGCCAACTCTGTGAGTTAACCATCCTTGATGGTTCACTCATATCATATAACACAACAATCAATGCAATCACGTAGTTCATATCATTTCAAGTATCATCATGTAGCATCACAAAACACCTTGTATACAATTTTCAGATTTCTTATTCAACATAATTCCATAATACATTACAATCATTCAATTCGTACATACATCAAGTGTATATGCAATATTCATGAGACTCACGTTCGTTTATTTCATTATTGTGATCGAGTGCCTTTTTAACTGTCTCGTATTCGTTGTGGATATCGGGATCATTAATACTGTCCCTTATCCGTTGGAGATACATAACTCATTTTACATATTGAGCTAGAGGCTCTTAGCACGTTCTGAGTTTTAAGCTCTTTTTATTGACAACTCCGGTCACAACTATCTTTATCTTTC
>JANSVB020000277.1:37430-49945 GCA_025504935.2 Erythroxylum haughtii
GTTTCAAAGCTTCCAACATGTTGATAGTTCATACATATTTGGTACTTTATAAGTCCCTCTTAAAAAATATGGAACATATATTCTATATAGTATATATTCCATTAAACAATATTCGAGCAGTCTTCAAACATATCCGAGCTGTGTCTACCGCGTATCAATGAGTGTCTGACACAGACACAGCTCTATTTTGTCATGTCCGTACTACATAGGACACAAGATGTCTTAATTAATCGTTGGGATCGTTTGACTAAGTTAATGTATACATGACTGGTAGTTGAGAATAGCGGGTAAAAAGTGTCAGACACTCGGTCTAATTAGATTACTTCCTACTTAAGCAAATTCTGCCTATAAATTACGCGTCCCGGTTGATAAAGTCCCTGTCTTTGCTAACGTCTGTTCTCAACCTTGTTCTAAGCCGCTACTGTGGTGGATCGCTTCTCACATTCTTATCAGCGGCGACCAGAATGGGACCTGGAGGACCTGGACCACCGGGATGGGGCCCTCCTCCTGGCGGTCCGCCGGGGATTTTCGGTGGCCTTTGTCACATTATAAGTACATGGTAAGTCATATCTAACTTATGTTCTAAATATCCCCATAAAATGTATGTGATTCATGAGCATATGTAGCTTTATACTGGTTGTAGCTAGGGAGGGGATTTAACTGCTGATCCATTTGTCACCTTCCAAAAACGTAGACATTTTTGTACTTTCCATTATAATAACAAATGTGCATTTTGTTCTTTATTTTATTTTTCTTGTGCAGCTTGAGTTTCCTGTGCTGTTGCTGGTTGCTCCAGGAATGTTTTGGTGGTCCTGGTGGCCCACCCGGACCGTTCGGACCTCCTCCTCCATGATTGTTGCTAGCTCCTCTTACATGTTATGAATGTAATAATCTAAACTTTGTTTCATGGACTTAGCTCCTATGCTCTTAGAACCTACAATTTATGTAACGAAATGTTTGCCAGACTTACTAATGTTGATGGTAAACTTCAGTCATTTGGTTTTGAATCAAATCAGCTGAACTTAACAACGTTTTTAGTCAATATCATGGCTTCACTCCTGTATCTGAGAGTCCATTCGAAATGATCTGCGGGATTTAAATTGCACTAAAAAAGACTCTTTCAAATATAATCATTTCCAACATTTTTTTTTCTTTTCACTGACTAAATTTTCAAATATAATCTTGAAAAATTTTTGGTCGATAAATAAAGACGGCCGTGGGCATGGTAATGTAAAGGAAAAGTGAATGCATTATCACATAGCTAGAAGGATAAATTTTATATTCCCAGCTCTCCAAATCATTCGAAGCTAAAAGAGAATAGATTACTGCTAGAAGCAAGCTTAAACAAGCCAAATAATAGAAACTTCGATGTTTACACCCAAGAGTCAACAGTCCATGCTTTCGTCCAATTCTTGTAGCTTAAACCTGCTCTAGCAAAAGTGACACTTCATATTTCAAAAACAATAAGGGTTTTATAGCAGTCCATAAGTGACTAATGGTTTCCTGGACTCTTCTATTTCATCATCATTCTCGTCTCTTTCACACACTGTTTTACCCTATACATCAAACTGGCCAAATATTATCCTTCGGAATGTCAATTTCGTATTACTGTTATTGTTGCTGTTCTATTTCCAGGTACCTGTTTAGGTAATCTTGTCAAGGGGGAACGTTCCTTTTAGGTCTTTACCTTCACTAGGGATGTCTCAGGTGATTGGAACCAGAGCTCCCTTCTCTATTTTAGGCCCTTTTCCCCTATTACTTGACAACATGAACCTTACTCTAAAGCGTCCACTAGGCTCTACCAATCCACCGAACATGAAAATTGATTTACCACCATTGTAGAACTTTAAAACTACAGGTGCTTTCACTTATCTCAATCCTTTTACCTCGGACGTAAATGCGCCCCTGCTTTTAGACTGAGATTCCATCCCAAAACCTCCACATGGCTGATCTATAAAGCCTAATTCTATTGGGCTCCTTACAAAGCTTGACCAGTTACTAGAGTCGGAAATTCCCTTTCTGTTAGACTTTTCCTCCTCTTGGATATGCTTATATTATCTCTTATACGATGCCATTGAAGAAATCTTAGAAGCAAGTCATAGGTAATCAAGCACATTAAGCAAACTAAAATATATCTGCAATTAAGGTCATAGAGAGGATTCCATATTTTCCCCACCTTTGGAAGTGCTAAAAGCTAGTGCCACAAGATAGAGATCATCCTTTGTAGGTTAATTTGTGGGAAAGAGGCCCCCTTTTCTCTTAGTATATAAATGGGCTGAAGCTAAATAAGGAAGTAATGGTTTGGAAAAAACACTCAACAATGAAGATGACTACTTCATCTTTAGATTTGATAATGAGAATAATATGCTTAGAATATTATAAATAAGGCCAACTAAGATAAAACCTTATTGCTTCAAAGATGGAGACCATGGATGCCTTATAGACAAAAAAAAAAAAAGGAGAAACTGATTGAGCAATTTTATCTGTCTTCAAACTGCAAGTACACAATGTAGCTATATCTAGTACTATTAAGTATAGGTCGATCTTACTAATAAGTGATTAGCTTTATATATTTATATACTCATATTTAATATGTTTTGTTTGTTATTTAAGAGTTTTATAGTATTATTAGTACTTATTATGCTTCAAGTATGTCTTTAGGTGATAATTGCTTTCAAAGACTAAAAGAAGAAGTATTCGGGTGAAATCATGGCATGGAATGAAAGAATTAGAGCAATTTTGGAGATACACAGTCATGTATATTGACTAGGTAAGTCACTGTACACGTATGGAGCTTTAAACATACAGTTCCTACCCATGTGATGTTACACGCCCATATATGTTGACATACACAGTCATATATATTGAACATACACTGTGTAAGCTTCTGTGACCGTATAAAGTTGTGAATTGAGATGTTTTTGGAAATATAGGGTCACCTACACAATTATGTAAATGCCTATGTATATCCCAAAAAAACCTCGTTTGTTATTATATAAGGATATTATTGAAGGCTGCATCGAAAAAAAGTGACTGAATTAGAAAAAGGCAACTAGAGTCATAAGAGACACCTAAAAAGGAAGAACAAAAACACAAAAATAGGCTACATATAATTAAAAAGATGATAAAAAATGGAAACATCAAGATCAATTCCTACTCTCTAAAATTTCCAGATCAAGGCTTTCAAGGTGATTCATTATTTTTCTTATTCTATTTCATTTCCTTGTATTGCTAAATCTATATAAGGTTTATTCTTGAGTCGTATTGTTTAACTTTTAGCTTTTTGAATTCAATGTATTATTGCTTTTTGTATTTGTTTTGTTTATACTTGATAAGAAATTGAGAGATTGAATCAAGGGATTTTTGTTAAGTTATAAAATGGGAGTTGTTACTTTAATAGACTTACAAATATCATGTTAATAAAAAATTGAAGAGAGATCTTGATTGTGAGTTAATTATTCTTAGGATTGCTTTAAATGCAATTGAATAGTTAGGAATGGTTTTGAGAATCAAGAGATTGCAACCAAACCATTATCAAAATCTCTGGATATCAAGGATAAAACATAATTGAAATTAATAAGGTAAAGGGAAAACAAAATAGGATAGAACAATCTTTAATTGTCCATTATTGAGTTACTTCAATTTTGTTGCCTTTCTTTACTAGTTTAGTTAACAAGTTTTATTAGTTTATTTTAATTTCAATTAATTCAATCTTTTGATTACCTTAGACAAAGTGTAATTCAAATTTTTAGGTGACTATATCCAATCCTTATGGGATTGATATTAGTTATATTACAATAAACAATTTATATACTTACAATGTAGCATAAAACTAAAGTAAACACACACCAGGACTACAAGTACAAGTAATAGCCTCCTTTATATTATCTAAACATCGAATAAGGTGATGATTTAATTTAAAATTGAACTAAACTAGAATTCAACACAATAATGAACTAGATTGCAGATAACACAACGATTAAACAATATCGAAAGCTAGCATTTAAGAAATGAATCCTTCTAAGATCTCTTAAGAGTTATTGATAATTAGACAATAAAACTTACTATCTTATGTTAATATCTTTCTCAAAACTATTAAAAACTAGCGCTTGGTTGATTAACTGAAACCTCTTTTTAGTCAAAACTCCTAAGATGACATTATTCGATTTATGAATTTCTCTATTAAGTTTGAACATAATGTAAAGGATTTATGTCAAACTATCTCTAAGTTTGCATGCAACTTATTTCAATTATGGTAGATCTATTCATATAAAAAGACTCTTTAGTCATAATCATATGAACTCAAACATTGAACTAATATATTGGATATACTAATTCACGAATAGAAACACATAATTGAATGTCAATAAATCAACCAATTAAATGTTATTATAAAAAAGATCAAATCATAATATCCATCCCTACATAGAGTTCTTCATACCTAGGCACTAAACAAACTTAGTTCCTAAATATAGAAAATGAAATAATGAACAAAGTTTAGAAGAATCATTAAAAAGAAGAGAATCAATGATCCATATCCCCTTTTTTATAACAAAGTCCTACTAAAACTTTGATGAAATGCTACTCTCTATCGGATCTCTTGAAGTAATCTTCATGTTTTCCTCATCCTAGTATGCTCTAACTCTTGACTTTAATTGCCTCCTCTTCGTAATTGTCTTTTATATTGCAAAATTATAATTTCTAGATTACATATGGTCAGTTACAAGGTTGTGGGAGTGATTGTATATCTCAAAATTTCTTTAGAATCACAAGTTTACACATTATCAGTAACTTATATAGGTTTGGGACTTAACCGTGTATGTTGCTTATATGAGTCTATATATCCACACGGATAAAATAAGTTCAAAAAATAATGCAAATCTCTCAAATAAAAAACAAAACACTCTCAATATGGGCATAAAAATATAATACATTAATCATTTATCAAACATCCCAACATTTAAGATTTTTCTTGTCCTCAAGCAAATCATAATCTAAATCATAAATCTTAAAAACATCCAACTCTTATTAACCTCTACAAGTCCATTCACACCCTCAATCATCATATCATATTAATTAAATTGACTTGCAATTAGATTTAAGTTATCCTGGAACCAACCTTTATATGTTAGCATCAATAGTAATCTTTAAATCAAACGAATAAATTCCATATCCTCACAAAGTATTCATTCAATGCATTCAAAGTGTTTAGGGTGGCATATATGACAAACTCTCAATTCATTACATAGGATGATTCTTAACCACAAGCTTACAATAAAATCATATCTCCACCAATTATAAGTAAACTAGAAACAAAAAAATCGAAAGGTCTTTTAAATAAGATGTAATGAGGGTAAGGTAAATGTATAGTAGGGATAATTAAAATGGGTATTAACATTGAAGGAAATTCACATGAACAAGATTACATAAGACTTAGTTCTTCATTACATAATCCCTTTAAATATTAAGTTCATTGGTATAACACTAATTCTTCTCAGTCTCCAATACATATTGCAACTTTTCTTTTCTTTTTTCAATATGCTAGCAGAATAATTTTCAACTTCTAATCTTCTTCGAGCAACTCTAGAGAGAGTATAAAATTATACAAATGAAGCACTCGAAAAGAAACAAATTAACATTATGTACAAAATTATAGAATTATCGAAACTTTTTTTAACATTCTTAATATAACTCAAGTTTTAAGTAATGAAGTCAAAGAAAATTCCTTCAGGGTTAAAATTAATGTAAAAGGTTTTCAAAAAAAATAGGGTAGCTGGTATCAATATGGTTATAATCAATCAAAGGGGCTAAGTTTTAAAAGTGGTTACTCCTAAAAGATAAAAATAGGTTGAATAATAACTAAAGAAAATAGGCTAAAACAAATGGTTGAATCTAAGCGCTTTTATTATTTTAATGCCTATAGTTTTAATGGTCTCAATATAAATAGTAAAAGCAAGTTATAGAATCATCCAACTATGTATGATAATACACCATAGAATAAAAGGAAATAAAATAAAGATATATTTGCTCTTAGGCTCAAAAGCTCACAAATAGGTTTTATGTGTGTAAAACATAAGCAATTTTTATTAAAATTAATTATCTCAATGACTACTAAAAATATGGCTTATAGAAGCAAGTCTATTCTAACTTTTCATCCATTTGCATACTAATTTAATTCAATAATTAATAATAATATAAATTTTTTAGGACAAAATTTAACTAAATTTGGATGTCAATTAATAAGAATAAATAATGAAGATTATAATAAGCTCAAAAAATTGAAAATTTTTTGAAATTTGAAATTGTCATTGACCCCTTCCTGACATTTAAAATTATACATTGTTCCCAATTTACAGAATAGAAGCACAACAATAAATTATATAAAATTAAAATCAAAATGTGAGAAAGGTATATTTTAATACTTCCTTGAATAATAAAAATTACACGTTCTGAATTCAGTGAAAAGTCCATCTGATATTATGTATAGTTATCCTTGCAAAATAAAAACAAAAGGAGATAAAAAGATAAAAGAAAAAACAATAAAATAAAACAAAATTGATATTGAAACAATAAAGGTTAAACAAAAAAAACAATAAGAAAAATATACAAATAATAAAAGAAACAAAAGAAATTTGTTAATAAAACATCTAGACTGCCTCTGTAGCTACCAATTTATCGATGAGTTTGGTATATCGGTCATTGGAGGATCTTTGGGTCTCTAAGTATCATATTGCTATGGAGTTGAAGATAATGCAGTTACTCTAGAAGGTGGAGGTGGTATGGACACTCAAAGTGTCCTGCCATCCATTTATCATGGGCCTCTCATCACTCTATATGCTTCATTAGTGCTAGTTAGTTTAATTGCATAGTGCATTGGACTCCTAAGATCTACCCCATGTACTTCTCCAATCGAGCAATCTTCTTTTATTCCTAGTTTCTAGGTGGTGTTGATGTCTTGGGTGATCCTGCACTAGTTGATAAGTATAAACTGTACGTTCCGCTCCTCCCTTATATGACAATGGTGAGTCATGTCTCGGTGGTTACTCTTTTATATTAAGGCAATCCTCATCTACTCTCAAAGTTGTCTTCTCATTTGATACCTGATCAGTTGATAGATGTCTCTTATATGTCCCTGTCTCCTACATACCATGTGCATATTCTTCATAACATCTAAGTTGAGGGCGACCAAGGTATCGAGCAACTTTATTAGTGGTAGCCTCATAAAGACTCTCATCCTCATCACCAGTCGCATCATGTAAGGCCCGATGCATATTATCCCTATATTTTTCTCCTTTCTCCTGTCTTTTCTTAACCATCCAGTTTTTACTATAGGTTCATCAAGGATTTCTCAAAGATGGCCTCTCCCTTATGTAAGCTATTATAGAAAGATATCTCTTTTAAGTTTGATGACAAGTGCAAAGAGGCATTTTAAAAACTTAAGGAGATTTTGATGTCTCCATCAGTGATTTAGCCTCCTAATAGGAGCCTTCCTTTGATATCATCTGTGTTTCAAGTTAAGTTATTATACAACGAGGGCAGTTCTAGGACAAAGAGTGGGAAAACTACACATACCATTTACTATGTTTTAGAAACTTTAAATTTAGACCACTTGAATTATTCCACAACTAAAATTGTGTTCGCTTTAGAAAAAATTCAGTCACACTTTTTAGGGCTAAAGTTATTGTTTACCCTAATTATACAACTTTAAAGTACTTGCTCACCAAAAAATAAGTAAAGCCAAGGTTAATCAGATGGATTATCATTTTAGGAGTTTGATAAAGAAATAAGAGACAAGAAGGGGCATAAAATGTGATTACTAATCACCTCAACTACTTGGTCCGAGAGGAAGAGGAAGTTCCTTTGAAGGAAAAAATCCAAATGAACTAATGATTTATACCAGCTTGACAACTCCATGGTATGCAAACATTGTGAATTTTCTAGCTACTAATAAGTTACTTGTAGTTTTGTCAAAGGCTCACAGGAAAAATTAAAGAGTGAAACCAAATACTATTTATGGGACGACCCCTATCTTTGGAGGCATTATATGGACCAAATAATAAGAAGGCGTGTTCCTGAGAGTGAGAAGCTTTCTATTTTGACCTTCTTTTACTCATACATTTATGTAGGGGACTTTGGAGTAAAAAGGATTATCGATAAGGAGGTATGCTCTCTAGAGCGAGATGATTTCTATTTTGACCTTCTATCACTCTTACACTTATGAAGGGCACTAGAGTAAAAAGTACTGTCCATAAGGTTTTAAAGAGTGGTTTTAACTAGTCCTCCTTGTTTAAGGATGCATATGTCTTTTGTAAGTCATAGGACAAATTCTAACCGATAGGTAACTTATCTTGTAGAAATCAAATTCCACAAACCCTAAATCTTTTTTAAAATCTTTGATTTTTAGGGGATTGATTTCCTTTGTTTGGCTTTTATTATATCTTACTTGCAAATGATTTTGTTTCCAAGTAGGTAGAACCTAAAGCCACTAAGACTAATAACGCCAAATTTGTTATAGTCTTTGTCAAGTATAATATCCTATCTAAGTTTGGGATGTCGAAAGCCATCATAAGTGATAAGGAAAACACTTTGACAATAGGGTAATGAAAGCTTTGTTTAAGAAGTACCATATCATATACAAGATTTCTACTTCCTACAACCCTCAAACAAGTGGCTAAGTTGAAGCTTCTAATAGAGAAATCAAGTTGATCCTAGAGAAAACAATTTAGCCTAAAAAGAAGGATTGGAGATTGAGGCTGCAAGATGCATTGTAGGCCTATACGATAGCCTATAAAGGATTAATAGGCATATCCCCATATATTTTGGTGTTGGGAAGTTGTTTCATATTCTTTTATAGCTCCAACATACGGTATATTGGCCTACAAACATTGTAATATTAATTTTGATGATGCAAGCATGTATAGAAAGCTACAATTTTAGGAGCTTAAAAATATAAGGAACGAATTGTATGAAAATATGATGATATACAAGGAAAAGAACAAAGATCTTTTGTAGGAAGGTTAGCTAGAGATTTCTTATAAAAACACTAGCCTCATTCAGGTAATAATTAGAATTTTGAGCTTTTCCTGACAAGATGATCTCGTGGGAAAGCTTAGTTATTGGTCAAAAAGTTATTTTTTATTATTCTATACTTCAATTGTTTCAAGGAAAGTTGCAATCTCATTGGATCAGTCCTTTGTGGTTTCTAATGTTTTTCTATATGGTGCAGTAGAGATACAAAGTCTAAAAATTGGAAAGACATTTAAACCAAACGGTCATCACCTAAACCCTACTATGAAGGGTTTCTAATGGAGAATATGGAAGTAGTGGTACTTGAAGACTCAAATGGTATCTTGTAATGAAGAAAATATAGAGTCGAGCTAATGATAGTAGCAAAGACATTGTTTAGGAGGCAACCTAAGGGAGTTTTGATAGTTATAGTTTATATTATGTTTTGGTAGGTGTTTTAGTGTGTTTTTAGGTGCTGATTAGATGAATTGTGTATGTTTAGGTTTAGAATTATGTTAAAGTGATTGTGTGTTTATTTTTTGAGTGTTTGGTAGTTTAGAGCATGATATTAAACTTTAATTTTTTGCACTAGAGTTGTTTTGGCGTGTTTGTTAGTGCATGAACTCAAATGTAGAAGATTCAAAGAAGTTGCAGAAAGCTTGGACAAAAGGAACAAGGTCACAATCGTCACATGTCTATCATGATTGTGACAAAAAGTCTCCCCTAGGGCCATGATTGTGACAAAAGAGGATCACATTAGGTCACAATTGTGACACCCTTGTCGCGATCGTGATAGAAGCCAAATTTTAAAGGTCATGATCGTGATAGTCACACAACAAACATGAGGATCTCCTTATATTTTCATTTTTAAGGGTCTTTTTAATCTTTTTTGCCTAGGTAAAACCTAATTTTTACCCTAAAGGGAAAAATAAATATAAAAGGAAACAAAATGACCTAATGAGCTGAGCCTTCATCTTACCAAATTGAGATTAATCTAAGGAAGATCAAGAGGAGCATTAGTTGTCCAGCATTTTCTAGATCTGCAGATTCAACTCCAAATCAAGTTTTTCATTCTTTCCTTTTGTTATTTTTATTAAAATTGATGTGTGAATTGGATTGGAAGATGTTATACATGTTGATGATGTTTAATTTCATATTAGGATTTGTTCTTGACTTATTTTGTGACTTGAACACTTTTGATTTCAATACATTGTTTTAGGTGTTGTGATATTTGTATTTGCTTATACTTCGACAACAAATAGAGAGAGTTGGTCGGTAGTAATCTGATTAGGTTGGATAATGAGAATTAACAACCTAATAAGTCATAAAAATATCAAATTGATGATCATACGAAGAGAGATCTTATGTGAGAACTTGATTTATCTAATAGATTGCCTAAGAATGAGTTGAAAACATTAGGAAATTTCTGTTAATTGAGATATTGCAAATCTGGAATTTCGTTATCAATTAGGAATTATTAATTGAGGCTAAATGATCAGGTCTTGAAAGAAAATAATCAAACCCTTCGAAAATCTAGGATTAACACCAAATTGAATAAAAATGGTTAAGGGAGCAAAATGATCATAGAAAGAATCCTATACTTTCATACTTGAATATCCTTATTTTATTATGAAATCTAAATTGTTAAGTCATTTACTGCTCAATTTTATTTGATTGTCTAATTTCTTAATTTTATTTTCTCTCAAATCATATTCACAACCTTAGACAAAGTTAGGTTCATTTAGTTTTAGCTAAGTTTTCGTGAATTCGACACCTCAATTACTACAAGTTTACGCTCCATATACTTACAGAATATTGAGGGTTTTACATTAGATAAAAGTTGCTCAATATGTTTTTCTCCTTGTCCTTTTCCTTTTCCTTTATATTTTCACAATTATTATTTTTATTGAATGCTTCATCTCTTACATTTTACATTACTTTGGGATTTAAGTATGGGGGTGGGGAAGTTACTTCTTATATATGTTTTTAAGTTCATTTTTTATTTTTATTAAAAATTCTTTTTGTATGCTTCTTTTAGGATTATATAGTTATAATTTGAGAGTAGAATTAACAAGAAAAGTTCACGGAAAATTGGGCATGTATTTTTACTTTTGTCGTTAGTCAATGTATATTTCCTTTCGAATATTATTCACTAGTGGGTTGACATAAGGCAATGAAATTTTGAGCCTTTTAGATTGATACATCCATTTCATTCTCATTGTCTTTTGTTCATAAGTGATCTTAATGACATATACATCCTAACTTTGCTTTCATTTTCTATTCAAGACCACATTTTTGTTACATGCATTGACATGAAAATGACATAAGCATTCTTTGTTTTATGAGGTATATTAGCCAAATAACCTACCTAGTTGTATGTTTTATCAAGTTGTTTAGCCGTTTGAGCTTTATTAGACTTTAACCTAACAAAATGTGTTCCCTAAACCTTAAAGCTACTTGAGCATTTATAATTATTGATGTTTGTGGATACATAAGAGAATAAGTGTGTACATGCTCATATATGTGGTCTAGTTATAGTTAATGGAATTTGATTTTTTTTTTATTTACTATTAATGAGTTTCCTGATGTAGTTTCTCTTAATTCTTTCTTTATTCTTATTTTATTAACAATAAAAAGAGAATAAAAGAAAAGAAGTTATCAAGGTGTAAAATCATTCGTTTTACAAGTAATTCATGTTAATCTTTTCTCTTAAAGTTGTATGGAATGGTGATTTGGTTATGATGTAAATAAAGGAGAAATTATTATGAAGGATCACTCCTTATGGTTATATTAGATTTTTCATTATCATTCTTATAAGTGATTTCTTCTTGTTCCTTAAACCTCAAATAGTTTGTAGTTTGTAGTTTGTAGGCTTAAATCTAATTTGTGAAAAAAAAATTGCATTCTTCATAGTTGGCAATACATAGATTAGATTGGATGTTGATTTTTTACACTCGATACTTGATTGAGTATTCTTCCTGCTTCACTAGTTTTGAGGGCTTTTAAACTACATGACCCAAATATTTCTCACCTTAACCTCTGTCCCTATTACAATCTTGAAAAGTCCTTTGTTTCATGTTATACATGTGCATCTTTAATGGTGGAGAATTTAAAAGATAAGCAAAATTGTGAAATTTCTTGATCATGAAAGGTATTTAAGTGTACCTATAGATTAATTTTTAGACCCTAAATGTTTTATTTATTTATTTGTTTGTTTTTTTGTTTATTTTTAGAATTGAGTCCATTATTTAGTGAGCATAAATAGAAATTAGAATTTTTAAATAGAAATGTTAGAATTAAGTTAGAGTATAGTATGGTGTTTAAAAGGTTAAAGGAGTTAGTAGGCATTACCTGTTGAGTCAAAATGACTTTACATATATATGATTTTGATGAATAACAAAGAAATGAAAAGCAGACGCGGAGAAAAAAACAGACGAAGAAAGAAAAGCAGACGCAGAATAAAAAGCAGACGCGCAAAGAAAAACAGACGCAGAATAAAAAGCAGATGC
>JANSVB020000278.1:5094-17912 GCA_025504935.2 Erythroxylum haughtii
ATTATGATTATTAAACATACATTAGGCAATGATTAATAGTCATGAATATGAAATTACTGTTATGATTATATTAGTCCACATATTTTTAACAAGTGGACGACCTTGCATGCCTGGCGCTACCGGGATAATTTTGAGGCTAGAAAACTCAACTATTTTTGGCCCTGTAATGCAATCAAGTCTGGTCACTTGATTCAGCAAAATCACTCCTTCATCAAGAAACGAAACCAACGTTGTAAATGTTGTTAACGGAGCAAAATACCACATTAAAGGAACGAAGACAGCAATATGGTTGGCTGTTTTGCGGAGCAGGAATATGAAATCCTCAAGTGAAAAGGAACCAGTGATAATTGATAAACAACATGACTGTATTTGCAAAATATTGAAGTAACAACGCCTGCCAACTAGTTTGGAGAGATTACAATATAAATTTTCCCAACAGACATTAATTACTAGAAGATAAAGTCCCCAACAGTTGGGACAAGTTACAGACAGTTTGGATAGTTTGCGATAAATTGTCCAATTAATTAACAACATATTAATTCCATATGCGCTCAAACCATGCACAACTCACGTCCAGCACATCGAGAAGCCATCAAGAAACCATTATTTTGTTCAAGCCATGCAATGCCCAAGTTGATTAGCAAGGCAAAAATGCCCACCAACGCAAGGCTGTCCAAATAACGTTCAAGCCATACAAGACTTCGTTTAAGTCATATGCATTTACATCCAACACTCCTTAAAATACACTGTGCAAATAATACAACGCTTCATACACAAAACCAAGGCTGTCCAATGCAGTCCGCTAACGCAAGCTTTGTATGCCAGCATAAATTTAAATAATTCCAGCATATAGGATAGATAATTTTGTGGTCAGCCAAAGCATGCCACCATCATTTTGCCGAAGTTGTGAAATATTGGTGTTTACCAAACACCAAGAAAAGGTCTCATCCCTGGTCTCTATCCAGTTGAATGAGCAACAGTGTTTTGATTGTGCAGTTATTCATTTTCGTATTTCTTAATCACCTCTCAGATTGATTCCTCCAGCGGCTCCAAAGTTGAAAATATCAAGCAAAATGTTAAGATTTCGGATATAGATTGGGGCTTTATTATTTTTTGCAATGTTCCTGCAAGAAAAGCAAGGAGCTAACAATCCAAAATGTACAAAGAAAATAGTAGTTATAATGAGTTCGTCTCTATCAACACTTGACATTTGTTTTCCTTGTTCAAAAGGTGTTTTGTTTGTCACTGTCATTGATACGTCGATTAACCAAATTCCTATGATTTTCATATTTGGATGAAGTGCAGCAACCTATCTCTCTATACATGTGAGCAAATCGCTACCAGTTCTTGACTTTGGTAGCAAATGTGTTGGGACTAGCTCTGGATAAAACTAGAGGATGTATGCCTAAACAATTCAATCTTTTCCAGAGATCCTTGTCGTTTTTGGAGCTGTCGCTGTCGTTGAACTGTATAACGGTGACAGAGTACAATACCGCTGCATAGGACTTAATAGCGGATTTGGCAATGAGTAAAGCTCCATTCCCTCTATTCTGTAAGCAATAAAATCGGATCTGTACAGAGACAAAAACTACGATGAATATAAATTCTGGGTATGTCCAATGTTTTCTTTTTAAAAAACCGGTGAGCAGATTCCAACCAGTTCTTGACTTTGATAGCAAATGTGTTGTGACTAGCTTTGGATAGAACTAGAGAATGCATGCCTAAACGATTCAATCTTCTGCATCTGTTAACTAATAAAACATGAAAATCAAATCCATGCATATAAGTTTACATACATGTATAAGAGTGATTGTACATTAGCTAAGAAGACTTCATAATTAAGCGTTAGGTTCCACACTTAATAATAAATAAATTCTTTTATTTAATTAAAATTTGGGTCTCACTTTGTCAATAATCGCTGACGTGGCACGAGGGCTCATAAAAGTAATAAAAAATTATTTTACAAGTGTCAAGTCAACACAAGAGCTCAGAAAAAGTAATACCAATTTATTTTAGTTAGCATTGACCTAACACTTAATAGAGGAATTTGAATTTTCTGTAAGAGTAGGGTCAAAATTTAACATTTTCCAAATATTAGGGTTATAATTGTTCACTCTGGAATGCTAGAATCACAATTGTCAATTGGTAAAAAACTTAGGGACAAAATGAACCTTTTGCCTTTTAAAATTGATTAATTATTATGTTATGTGCAAATTAATGACATTAAAAAAGGTAAGAATTGTCCCCTAATGTTTCCTAAAAAAATTTGAGTTAGTCTCTACCATTATCTATAGTATCATATTACATCTTAACATTTTCAAAATGGTATCGGTAACACCCTAAATTCTAACAAAATTAAAATTTTAAAAGGTTTTAGTATATGGGTCATCAATTTATCCTAATTTGTCACAAATAGACAATTTAGACCTACCAAATGCTTATGTGATCTTAAAAATGATTTCTTTATATTGTCTAAATATGTGATTTTCACTTTAACGTTTTACATAGGATCCAAATAAATCCCTATCATTATCTTTGTAACCACTTTTGCACCCTATTCGGGATGCAATTAGTACTATTTTGGTAATATTATGGTGTAAAGTGGTACAAAATATAATGGTAAGGTTTTACTTAGACCTTTTTAAAACTTTGAAATGAAAATCATACCTTAGGCCAAAGTTAAATGCTTAAACATTATAGGTATAAAACGTAATACAACTCTCCACTAACGATAAAAAATAGTTCCAATTTTAATAATAAACTAATATTTAGATAAGTAAGATATAGACTAAAATATATAGAGGATATCTTATTGTATATAGACTGAAAAATAATATACTCGTTTATTAGTGGAAGATATTGGTCAACTAACATATGTTGTTGATTGACCAAAGGTGGCAACCAATGTTTTCACAGATTCACTAGAACAAAAATATTTGAGGGATCAAATGATATTGGTCAAGCAGGGAGTGACATTGGTCAACTATTGAGGGTGTTTGGTCAGTTTGTATATGTGACCAATCTCTCTCCAAACTTTTGATAAAGAAAAAAACCTTAAGGTCAGGAATATTGGTCGACCACTAGAAGATACTAGTCGATTGGTGTGACTAGTTGAGCAACTAGACATGTGACCAAATAGGGAACAAACTCTAATAAGTGAACCAACTTCATTATTTTGAGGATATTGGTTAATTAACTTGGAATATTAATCAACTACCAAATCTTAGAATCTTAAATCACAAATTTTAAAGATCAAACTAAAATGAAAGAACATAGTAAAAATACAAATAAACTTAATAATAATTATTAAAAAACTCATTTAACCAAGGGAATTTCCACCCCTTATCCCCAAATATCTTCTAATTGAAAGGAATCTATCCT
This sequence comes from Erythroxylum haughtii, assembly GCA_025504935.2. NCBI lineage: Eukaryota > Viridiplantae > Streptophyta > Magnoliopsida > Malpighiales > Erythroxylaceae > Erythroxylum > Erythroxylum haughtii. The sequence continues at coordinate 8,476 of JANSVB020000278.1, forward strand.
TATTTGTAAATTTAGTAAAAATGTTAGTCAATTGATGTTGTGTGTCCACAAATTCTAACTCATTGTCTCCATTATGCATATGATATCTAATGAAATGATATTTAATTTCTATGTGCTTAGTTTTAGAATGTTGAAAAGGATTCTTTGTGAGACAAATAACATTAGTATTATCACACTTGATCGATAACTTAGTAATATCTAATCTATAATCTCTAAGTTGTTTAAATGAAAGGATTTGAGCACAGCAATTGATGGCTGCCACATATTCAACTTACCACTATTGATAAAGCAACTAAATTTTATTTCATACTAAACCAAAAAATTAATGCCTTTCCTAGGAATTGATAGTATCAGATGTGCTCTTTCTATCTAAAATACTTCTATCAATATCAATATTTGAATAACCAATTAAGTCAAAGAACATATTCTTAAGGACTAAAGTCCGAACGAAATGATTCCATAAAAGTATCTAAGGATATGCTTAATGACTAATAAATGTGATTCTTTAGGACTTGATTAAAATCTAGCACATTGACAAACACTAAACATGATATCAGAACCACTTGTGGTTAAATAAAATAAGCTACCAATCATATTTCGATAGAGCTTTACGTCCACTAACTTACCCACTTCATCTTTGTTTAATTTTGTTATAATGCTCATGGGTGTCCTTAATGGGTTGGTTTGATTTATTCCAAAATGTTTGAGTTATTTTTTTGGTGTACTTTGCTTGATTGTATTTCTTCCTTCATTTTCTTAATTTGGAGTCTAAGAAAGAAGTAAGTTCTCCCATTATGGTCATCTCGAACTGCCTACTCATGCACTTGGAAAATTCTTTACACATACTCTCATCAATAACACTAAAAATAATATCATCAACATAAATTTGAACAATAAGGATATTATGCCTATGTGTTTTGATAAAAAGTGTAGTGTCAGAGAATCTATTTTCAAAAATAAATGAATTAGCCTATCATACTAAACTCTAGGGGCTTATTTTAGACCATATAAAGCTTTGAAAATTTTGTAAATATGGTTAGATTCATCATAATTTTCAAATTGGGAGGTTAATTAATATAAACTCCTTGAATGGAAACATTTAAGAAAGCACTTTTAACAACCATTTCAAACAATTTGAAATTCATGCATGATGCAAATATAAGCAAAAGCCTAATGGCTTCTATCCTAACCACTAGAGCAAAAGTTTCCTAGAAGTTTATACCCTCTTCTTGATTGTAACCTTTGCTATCAATTTAGCTTTATTCTCACAATATTACCCTATTCATCTAATTTAATTTTAAAGACCCACTTAGTAACTATGATTTAGTGATCGTTAGTTCCAGGTACTAAAGTCCACACTTTACTCCTCTTAAAATAATTCAACTTGTTATTCATATTGTGAACCTAACTTTCATCATTAAAGGCATCTTCTATTGTCTTAGGTTTAACTTAAGAGAAGAAATCTAGATAAGATTTAGTGATTACCCCTAATTGAACATCACTAAAATTTGATTTGTAGGATGTCTCTTTTTAAATTTCCCATCTTTTGGGAATTTATCATCCTTCTTATTTCCCTCACTTGGTTCAATAATGTGTTTATAAGTGATATATTGGTGATCAATATAATGTGTTTGTGAGTGATATATTGGTGATCAATCTTGTTTCATTTAAGGGCTAATATCTCTAGTTATTCGGATATATCTATATCATTATCTTCAAGATCTGACTTGGAGATAAAGGGGTTAGATTGATCAAAGACAGCATGTATTGATTCTTCAATAATAAGTTTCTTTCTATTAAATACCTTATACGCTTTGCTAGTTAAGGAATAGCTAAGAAACATTCCCTTATCCACTTTAGAGTGAAACTTTCCTAAATTGTCTTTAGTGTTTAAGACATAACATTTAAACTAGAAACTTTAAAGTTATTTATTTTTGGCTTTTTCCTACGCCAAATTTCATATAGGGTTTTATGTAAAGTTGGTCATATGTAGACTCTATTTGAGATGTCATAAGCTGTGACGATTGCCTCCACCAAAAAATAATTAGGAAGATCATATTCATTGATCATAGTCTTTGCCATTTCTTGTAAGGTCCTATTTTCACTTTCAACAACTCCATTGTGTTAAGGAGTTCTTAGTAAAGAAAAAATAAGAAACATATCGTTATCCTCATAAAAGGTTTCAAACCTTTCATTTTCAAATTCCTTACCATGATCAATCCTAATAAAATCAATATAAAGTTCCTTTTCATTTTTGTACCTTGTGAAAATTTTGGCAAACACACCAAAGCGGTCATCTTTGCTTGATAAGAATGAGACCCAAGTAAATCTACTACAATCATCAACTAAGAAAAAAGCATAAATTTTACCACCTAAACTAGCAATCTTAGTTGGTCCAGACAAATCCATAAGAAGTAATTTTAAAAGTCTAATGAAATTTATTTACTTTTTGCTTTTGAATGAGCTTTTAGTTTGTTTTCCAATTTTACTAGCTCCATAATTCTTGTCTTTTTCAAATTTAAACTTTGAAATCCCATTTACAATTTGTTTAGAGCTAGGTTGAAGATAAGGTCTATGCTTACTTGTCCAAGTCTCCTATTCCAAATCAATGCATCTTAATTAATAATCAAACACTTCATATCTTGGTTAAATAAATCATAAAGATCAATTATATATATGTGCTTCCTTCTCTTTTTCCCAAAAATTTAACACTATTGTCAACTACTCTAGGTGCAATTCACGATCTCCCTTCAAAGCATATTTTGTAGCCTTTGTCACATAGTTAGCTCACATTTAAAAAGTTATACTTAAATCCATCAATTAAAAGTACATTATCAATAATAGTGGGATCTTCCTTACTAACTTTGTTGAAGCCAATTATCTTACCATTTGCATTATCTCCAAATATAACCAATCCTCCATCTTTGTCTCTAATATTTAAGAATTAGGATGCATCGTCGATCATATTCCTTAGGCACCCACTATCCATGTGCCATTTATTCCTCTTTTTCTTAAAGACCATGCCATCACCTTTTGCTATAAAAAACATGTGCGGTATATCTCCTTCTGAATGCTCACTTTAAGAGTCATTTATGTCACCATAAGTGAAGGTTTTAAGTTCCTTCTTTTTGCATTTGTCCCTCTTTTTTTCTATCATCTCTTTTTATATTTTTCATTTTCTTTAAGAAGGGGACATCGAGACTTAATGTGTACGGGTTTCCCACATTCAAAGTAAATAATATTATTTAATGTAAGTTTTGAATATATCTTACCACATTTCTAGTCCTTTCTTTTTAAGGAGTTCTTTTACAAGAATTTCTTGAATTTTCTAGTGATTAAAAAAATATCTTCTTCATCACTTTCATCAGATGATGTTTCTTCCTCTTCACTGGATTCTTCTTTTGAGGCTTTGAATTCTAAATTCTTTCTCTTTAGAAGCATCATTTCCTATTTCTTCTTTTGGAGCCTCATTTTGTATTTAAGAAGAGATCCAATAAGCTCCTCTAATGGTAGAGATGTTAAATTCTTAACTTCTTGTATAGTTTTCACTTTAGCTCCCTATGTTTCAAGAGTGACCTAAGCAAATTCCTCACCATTTCAACGTTAGTAAAAGTCTTTCCAAGACCCTTAAGAGCATTTATAATATCAATAAATCTAGTATACATGCTAGAAATTCTTTCATCATGTTTCATTTGGAGCAATTCATATTGGTGAGTTAGCATGCTAACTTTTCTTTTCTTTTCTTTACTTGAATTGTTCCTTCATAAGTGGCTCTAAAATATGCCAAATTTCATTAGTTATTTCACATATAGAACGTCTATTTAATTTATTTCTTCCCAATGCACAAAACAAAATATGGACAACCTTTTTTATTTAAGGAGATTAATCTTTTATTTTAAGGATCCCATTCCTCTTTAAACTTGGGAACTTTTCTATCATCTATAATTTTAGTAGGGATGTATGGACCATTTAAGACAATTTCCTATAAATTAATATTTTTAGTCATAAAAAAAATTAGTAGTCATCTCCATCAAAGGGAGGGCCTCTACTGATGTAAGGTTTAAGGATTAGGGTTTAGGGTTTAGCTTTTTAAGGTTTAGGGTTTATCATCTTAGTTAAAGGATGATGAAGATGTTCCTAGGTAATTCATTATAACCTTTGCTATTGGATTTTGTTTAAAATATTAGCTATATATAACTACTCTAATATCATTTGTCATTCCCTACTGGCACTTAAGATGGGGGGTGAAATGAGTGAATTCAAGATTTTAAATAAAATGTACAAACTTATAAAAAGAATGTATACAAATTATCCCAAATGCAAGAATGACATAAAAGTAAGAAATTTAACTATGCTTGTAAACAATAAAGTAAAGAGTAAGGGAAGAGAAACATAAACTAATTTATAGTGGTTCATAAAATAATCCTTGCCTATATCCACTCCTAAGACCCCTCTTGGATTTCCATTATAATTTTTCTTTTATTGTAAATAATAACATTTTTAAAATCTTTTTATTTTATTAAAGAGGAATCTTTAAGGTAAAGACAAACCTTAAACCACTTTAGTTACTCCCAATAAAATGATTACTAACCCTAAGAATAGCTTAGAACTCAAACTTGCTCACTTAATTATTTTCATAATAAAAAAAGGCTTACACACAAAATGAGACAATCAATCCTCAAATGATTGAAAAATAGTTATAAATGTCTGTAAAGTCACTCAAGTGTTTCTTAGTGCTAAAACAAATGAGAAAACATTTATTTACAGTGTTTTGGGGCCTCCTATTAGTTGTTTGAGATAAGAACTAACCATTAAAATGTTTTTCTATAGAGCATTAGTCGATTAGTATGCATTTAAACCTGCAAATTCACTATTCATTATGACAATGGTGCATTAATAGGTATATTGGTTATCTAATACATTAATCGATGTCATAGCAAACTCACTGGTACATAAAATTTAACAACTTTTATCTTGTATTTGTCAGTCACTAACCCATATAGGTTAACAATTATCCTAAAAATATGATGTTAACACCTTTAAATACTCAAAATCAATTTGATTGATGCACTTAAGAACTAAACCCAAAAACTTTATTGAAAGATTGATAGGCTTTTATATTAAAAAACTTTCAGTACCTCTTAATTAATGGAAAGAGTCATGGGATGATTGAATTGAAAAAATTTATGTGTGGTGAGTCTTTTAGACTATTAAAACCAAACAAGATGAGCTTATAATGAGTAATATATAAAATAACCTCGATGTATCTTAACCTTCTTCTTAACTTGATCTTGATATTGAAGATTGCAAAATTTGTCTTTTCTTTCAATCCTCCGATATTGTGATATCTTGTTCTTATATTCCTTCTCATTAACAACGTTAAAATCATTAGTTGTACTTATGCTTTGTTATCATTAAAATATTGATTGGGACCTCCTTTGGTTTAATAATATGTATTTGTAATTGCATAACTTCTAATTACTTCCCTAAACTTTATCTCATCATTAAAATTCATGCTAATTTAAAAATAAAAATTCTATATATACACTTTTGGATTTAACATAATGTATTTCTTCCTTGTGACAAATGCCTCACAATTCTTCATATTTTTCTAATTGATTATAATGGGAAGGTGGTGAAAATTTTAAAAACCACGAGTTATATTTAAGTGGAACTCACAATTTGGGTTATTAGTTAAAGATTCTATTTTAGCATGGATAGTTTGCAACTAGAAGTCATTGATTATCATAGGATCTAAGTAACTATATATATATTCCATATTAAATACACTTTTTATTCATTCCATTTAAACTTAACTGAGAATCCAAAGCTTACTAATTAGGTATGAAAGAGAACGCAAAATATTTTTGGATTGAACGATGTGAAAATCTAGATGTTAAATAAAATGAGGGAATTAAAGCCAAAAAGAAAACTTAATGAAGTAAAAGTGAACATGAATTATATGGAATGGTACAAGAAGGATTGCAAAGGTAAAGAAATAGGACACTATGCCTATTATAAACTAATGTTGTCTGATACTAGTATGGATTCTTCCAAGAAAAAAAAGTATCTTAAGATAGTAAAATTTTTTAATATAAATATCAACATAAATGTAAGAAAGCTCAATCGATGATTTATTTCTCACTTGTATATTAGGACTTAATAAGAACTTGTAAGAATGTTGTTACAACATTATGATATTTATTACTCACTAGGAGAAGGAGAGGTGGTATGGTATAGACAACTTTACCTTTGTTCTTCATAAAGGAGATGTCATAATTTAGGTCAGAAGCATTTTAGGGATTTATGGATTTTAGGTTTTATTATTTTATTTTGTATTTGTAAATGTTTATTTGCCATATGACAATGGTAGTACACTTATGAGTCACATGGAAAAGATGTTAGTTAACATGACAAGTCAAGTTAGCACCATTAACATGAGATCTAATAATGAATTATTTTTCCAAAAAAATAAAAGTTGAAAATTTTTATTATCACTTTTAAAGTTCGAATTAGAACTATAAAATTAAATAAAGTTCAATATTTTTATAAATATTATTTGTTAACATATTATTATGTTTAGTATCAATTACCTCTCCAATTAAATGATTTTATTTTTTGGTAAATAGAAAGCAAAATAAGTTTCTCTTTAAGAAATTTCTATGTTTAAAATCTCTAAAACTAAAACGTGGAAAATGCAAGTGAGAGACGATCTAATTAGTTATTTCTAATTCATTATGGACACAAATTGAGCATTTAAGCAGTGGTAAAGGGGATAATGCATTGAAGTGTTAAAATAACTCAAAACTTCTCCTTTCAACACCAATTTATATTTTAAAATTTTAAAATTATTTTTAATAAAAAATTTGAAAACTAATGTAATTGCAGCTAGTGAGAGATGCTCTCCCTTCTTATTAGTTTTATACCAGCTTCTTTCAAGTTCGCCATCCTTCTTTTAAAACTCAGTTCACCTTTACTCTTTCTAGTAACTTGCCTTCTTATTTTCTATTTTTGTATTGTTAACAGAGATGAATCCTTCCCCACCATGTTTCACTTTCTACTTTTTTAATATTAATGGAAGTGAATCCTTCTCCTAATCCTGGTTCACCTTTACTCCTTTTAATAATTTGCCTTATTTGCACTTATCCAACCTTGTTTCATTTTCTATTTTGTACCATTAATGGAAATGAATCCTTCCCTGTCTTGTTTCACTTTCTATTTTTTACCGTTAATGGAAATGAATCCTTCTCCCCTTCAACCGACAACCATACTAACCTTGATTTTAACCAAGCTCCAAATCTAAATCAGGACTTTCCTCCACTCCCTAATCATAACCCTTCACCATCCTTGCAAGTTCACTAAAAAGAAAACAAGGATCTAGCTTTAAAAAGACAACTTCAGTAAGGTTATTGGAAATTTAGAGTAGTTTAGGAAGTTTAAATTCATTCCACAAACTAACCTAGATCACTACAAGAAAATGAAGAATTAATGATTGAAAATTAGCAACGAAAAATATACCGTTGCAAATTACCGACGGAAAATCCATTTCCATTAATAAAAATGATAGGAAAATTTTCATTTAGTGACGATACTAATATCCGTTGCTAAATATGGAGGGAAGCAATAATTAGTGACAGAAAATTAGTGACGGAATATATACCGTTACAAATTACCGACAAAAAATCTATTTCTGTTGGTTAAATTGATGGGAAAATTTATTAATTAGCGACTGTTGGATCCCGTTTTTGAAACCTAACCTCGGAATCATAAATCGAAAACAAAGTGGCGGAAACAAAACAAAATCAGAATCCATGAAATCAAACGGTTCAATCAAACTGAAAGTCAAATTTCCGACATCCGAAAACGTGTATTTTAAAGAAACGTTGAGTTGGAAACCATAAAGACACTTGATCTAAACCAATCCAATTCGATATAATTTTTTTTTCATTTGACTCATCTTTATTCAAAGCAAAACACTTTTTCAATAAGGGTATTCATCAACCCCACAACCTCAATTCATTTCATTCTTCCAATTCATCATTTAAAAATCTTATCTTCTTTTTACCATCAAAACTCACACATGTCTATACACCATCAACTTAAAAACAAAAAGCACTTCTATATATCAAACCAATCCACACAATCATCGGACCTCCTGTCCGGAATCCAAACGCAAACAAACACATATATACCCATAGCACTTCAATAATTCAGCTCAATCATCACAGTCATCGGACCTCCTGTCCGGAATCCATATCACAATCAATCATAATCATTACATAGTTTTATACCAAACCATAATTCATCATACACAATTTCATAATTCAAGTCCTTATACAAAGTCATAAATTATTTACATCATTCTAAACTAAATGCACTACTAAATAATAGTGCCATTTTTAAGCCACAAATACAACATCAATTTCATAAATCAAATACAAAGATACAAAAAATCTCTAAAATACACAACATAAGCCTAAGCTCTCATTTTTATAACAATTTAACTTCAAATACATCATATACTGAAACGCATGGATATTTTGACTTTCTTTCACTCGATCTCCTACTCGATACCTGGAGATGGGGATGAAAGGCGGGTGAGCTTTACAGCTCGTGGATAACATGTTTATAACCGAACAATAAGCAAAAATATTTTCAAAAACAAAACTGATTTTTAGTTTATAGAAATTTCACGGTAGGAAATCATCAAATGTTTATTTCTCAAAATTTCTCAATTTTTCAAATCATTCATAAACAATTCAAGAACATGTATGCATCACATTTATTAACAGAAACAAAAACATATAACGCATCAGAAATGGTTTGGGTCGGTCCAGAAAACAGAACGTACTACACATTCTCGTATAGCGGTCCTATGTAGCTATGAACAGAACGTACTACACCTTCCCGCATAGCGATCCAGTGTAGCCGTGAACTTATGGGAGTCCTTAACGGAGCTCCAATGCTACTAACAGGTATGACAAGTGCACTTGACAGCTTATGGGACCTAACCATACCCACATAACAGACAATTCATACTTGAAAACAGAATTGCCCAAAGGCACTTTCGAAAGCCTAGTTTTCATAATCGTGTCATATTCAAACACAATGTCATTCACAAATTCAACCAAAATTTGCATAACAAATTTTCAATCATTCAAACACAAAGAAAGTAACAATTTTAGCAATATTTTCAAACCAATCAAACAAACATTCAATTGCATCAATTTTATCAAATCATTCAATACAATAAATCTAATCATTGTAACAAATTTTCAAAATCATTCGGAAACAATAAAATTCGAAAATACTTTCTTTCTTGATTTTTCGAAAACACATAATTGGCTTATAAGTCAAATCATAAACATGGTACCCACCTCATTTCCATGCTTAATTTCTTGTCCAAAGCTTCTCTTTCTCCATTTCCTCTCTTAATT
>JANSVB020000278.1:18012-29896 GCA_025504935.2 Erythroxylum haughtii
ATTATTGGTCCAAATTTATTATTATCAATATTATTATAATATATTTCTTATTACAATTATTATTATTCTTATTATTAAATGTATTATAAACTTTGTTATTATTATTATTTTTATGATTATTATTAACAATAATTTTGTATTAGTTATTGTTATTATTAACTGTATTAATAAATTTGTATTTATTATTATTATTATGATTATTAATGACAATAATTTTGTATTAAATATTGTTATTATTAATTAAATTATTAATGTTATCATACATTTTTCCACTTATTTATGTTTGGTTATTATTATTTTTGTTATTAAAATAATAATAATTTTTTAAATATTATTCGTGATTAATTTGCCAATGTTATTATTATTCTAAGTTAATTTTTTAACTAATACAGACCATTCATAGTAAAAGTTACATATTTCTATTCATATTACAAACCAGGGGCATATTCGTCATTTACATTAGATTTGTTCTCTGTCCCTTGCAACCAAACACAATCTGTCCTCAAGACAGAGACAATTTTCTCTATTCTGTCCACCACAACCAAACGCAACGCGTCTCCAGTGACTGTTCCGTTCCGTCCTGTTTTGTTCCATCTCCAGATACCAGAGACAGCAACCAAACGCAGCGTAATACCACAAGATATTGGGCCCTGTTTCCGAAGCCCAACAATCCATCCAGAGTCATAAAACGTGAGCGGGTTTCCTTGGAGGGTTATGCCAATGAACCCTCATTTTATTTCCATCCATCTTTTTCAATTCAACCCCTAAAAGATATAAATTTTTGTGGAGAGGTAGAAAACTTCAATAGGAGTCTATTACTTCAAGAACCACCTCATTTAGAGGTCAGATGACGAAGTTATGGCCAAAAGAATCCAAGATGTTTATGTCCTTAATCAATTTGTAGCTCTCTTGGCGCAATTACCATAACTTTTTCTACGGATGTCAGATTGAGTTCGTTCTTAGACCATTTGAAAAAAAACTTCTAGATCTACAACTTTCATGATGACCACAAAATGGAATTCTGCGTCTAAAAGGATCAAAAATAGGACAGAATATGACGATACAAACCAAGATGATGAACATAAATTTCATCTTAGAATGTACAATAACTTCGTCTTAGAATGTATAGTAACTAAGACGATGAACAGTAACTAAGATGATGCAACATTACAACTTGTAATGCTCGTATCTCTCAACTCCGATATCCGAAATTTACAAACTTTATACCACTGGAAAGCTGGAAAGATCATCTACAACTTCCAAGAAGAATATTTTACCTAAATCAGCTCACATCAACCCAGAAATATCCTTGAAGTCAGTACATAAATTTCCATAGCTGTCACATACACATATCCTATGCAACATCACAACTTGTAAAGATCATAACTTCCTACTATAGTATTCAAAACTTACAAACTTCATATCGTTGGAAAGCTGGAAAGATCATTTACAACTTCCAAGAAGACTATTTTTACCAGTACTACCCAGATCATTCCAAATTTTCCCCGAAGTCAGTACATGATTCTATCCCTATGGAAACTTAAAGTATGAAAAGTACACTACCAGATAATAAGCACATCCACAACAGAAATTCTTCAATACTCAACTTATTTCCAATTCAAAGTGAAATTCATACAAAGCTTCCATACATAGCTTTAATTACATATCGACATTACATCAAAATCCTAACACAAGTTACAAAAATACATTGGATGCTCAATGTTCAATATGCTTATAAAGCTATTCGAAAGTCTAGCCACTAATTTAGTACAAAAGCTAACTATCTTGGAATTTATCCAATAGCCTTGTAAGGATCACTGATCTTCTCGATCTACACCTGAGGAGTGGGAAAAGTATTGGGTTAAGCTACATAGCTCAGTGGCTAAGATATTTATAGCTATACGTAACAAGCCACACACTCAACATATATGTGAATATTCATATATGCAACCATGTCATTTCTTAATCTAGCAATACAATTTCAACATTCACAATTTCAGTTCATAACTCATAACTCAAACATGCTCAAAGCATGACACACATATGTCATTATAACTTAACATATCAAAATGCAAATGTACAAACAATTGGCTCGAGGGTTCTGTAGAACAAAACTGAGAAATCGAGGTTTACTCCGTAAACGAAACGAGTCCACATTTCGGATCTCGTGGGCTACAAGCGGGCAGCCGAGAGAAGGCTTTTTTTACGTGCATGTGACTACGAAACGGTTCCTCTTTCGCCCAAATACAACCAAATTTTATGCTTAATTCAATCATTCACAATCTCATATTCTCATGCTTTTCTTTATACAAAATGCCATGACTAAATGGAATGACATAACATAATCATACAGACAATTTAATTGTTTTATCACAATGTCATATATCGTAATGCAATTTCAACTTCACACCTTTCAAGCAAGTCATTTAACACACCATACACACATAAGGCATTTGCCCATTACACAATAACTATAAATAAATTACCCACCTTAAGACTCTTGAAAATCCAAATTCAATTGAGCCCTTCCTCTTGCTCTTGGGTAGGTTGTTCTTGATTTCCTAACATAACCAAAATTTTCATTCAATTCAAATTCAAATGGAAATCCCTCAATTTCCATAATCACAACAAATCCCTAAAACTTCAAAACCACCCCAAATGAAATTAACATAAATCAAGCTCAAACCTAACCTACCCATAGTCCATCTAAGTTAGAAAACCCAAAACCTAACTTAGAAACCCATCTTCTTCCTCCAATCATTCCCAACACAAAAACCCCTTTCTCTCTATAAACTTCTTCATTCACAACACAATAACCCATTTCTTTACTAAAGCAAGAAGAAGATGATGAACTTACCTTAAGAGCTTGATTCTTTTCTTCTTTCCACAAATTTCCTCTTCCTTTTCTAGCTTTTTCGATTTTCTTCTCCTTTCTCTCTCTCTCTCTCTCACGTTTCTCTCTTTTCTTCTCCTCCCTGGTTGCCCAAGAATTCTCTCCTCTCTTCTTCTAATTCAAGCCTTTTTATTAGTCTTTCTTCCAAAATTGCCCCTCACTTACTTGCCCTTTCTAATTTTTGCCCCTCCTTTGTCTTTTATGACTCTACTCCTTTAATCCACTTAACACAAGCCTACTAATTTCTAACACTTCATTTCAATTTCAAATTTCTATCCTTCCCTCAATTTCTAATTAATGACCCAATTCTAAAAACAAACAAACAAACAAACAAACAAAACAAAAATAAATAACTAGACAGTTAATAAGAATTTAGAAGAAAATTAGGGTCCAACATTAGAGAAACTAAACACTTTGTAGGTAAATTTTAAAAAATAGTTTTAAGCAAATTTACTGACAAAAAAATTTTTTCGTTAGTAAAGTATATTGGATTTACCGACGGAAAAAAATTCCGTAGGTAATTACCGACGAAATAGTCAATTTCGTTGGTAATTTTCTGATAGAAAAATTTTCTGCTTCAGTAAATTTACCGATCGATTCTGACAATTATTTTATACTGTAGGTAATTTTGTCAGTAAATTTACCGACGGTATTTACGACCATATCCCTGACGACTTTTTCCGTCATTAAATTCTGTTGCTAAATAAGATTACCAATGGAATGTGTACAAATTCTGTTGGTAATTTATGTTGCTAAACTCCATTTTTCTTGTAGTGGATGAACCTATCACCCCTCCTTCAGATGTTCTACACATATGACCTAGAAAATGGAGCACAAAAATAGTTGGATATTTCTTAAAGAAAAGAATGGTCATCCTGTTAGCATAAAGAATTATTGATACTAGTCTATGGAATATCTGGGGTTCACCATTGGTTATAAAAGAATGGTGTGTAAAGATGATTCTTGGTAGGCAACTCTTGAAATCCATCCCTATATAGACCAATTTCCGTAGGGTGTCACTACAATATTAGTTAGAAGAAGGAATAAGTCACATTTGTATTTTGAAAGAAAGAAAGAAATTATTAATATAAGTAGGAAATTGTTTACAATAGTAGAAACCAAATTATACCATTAAAGACTAAGCTGCCTCAACAACATTGTAATTAAAAATTATAAGTTGTTACATATTGATCAAGCTAGTTAATTTACCAAATGATTTGGCATTAAGAGCTGAAGCAATGGTAGTCTTTATGAAAAAAAAAATTGTGTTGTCTAATTTTGGAACACGGGATCTATAAGAAAGTTTCTTTACTATCGTTTAAATAAAAAAGATCCTATTGTTTCTTTCTTCCCATATACCACCAAGTAAGTAAAGGAAACTTTGAATAACCAAAGATCCCTTTTGATTCTCATTTAAACCTTACAACACTGATCAACAAATTTTGACCAATAAGTAGGTGGATTGACTAGATATAATAACTAATTGCATTCCAAAGGTGTTGACTACATTGGCATTAAAAAAAGATATGCTTCATGCTTTCAAAGGTTGACTTATATAGAATGTACTAGTTTGGTAAAGTTGAGTAAGGTGTTATTATATCAACTGAGGAAGATGATTTCTAATTGATAACTATGAGGTGAATGAAGTATGAGGATATTTGTACTTATACCATGTAAGTTTACATAAAGAAACGATTTTATTGGTGTTTTTTAATAGAGACCAATATGATGCATTGGTGAAATTGCCAAAATAAGTATACAACCATTGGATGGTGTCATCCTTAAAATTGTCAAGGATAACATTTGACAGGAGACCATATAGTGTAGATGACAGAGGCAAGACTGACACATCCATAGTGGAGATAGTTCAGCAACTGAGATGTTGGATGATAGGGTACTATGCAAGGCAATAACATTAATAACTACATCTAGTGGACCAAAAGGGTTCCATTAATCATACCAGAAGGAGGTGGTCTTGCCATCTTTTATTGAATGCTTACAAGAATCTCTGATAATCACTTTTAATTTAAACAAGGACTTTATAAGTGTTAAGGCATTATCTAGAATTTTGATATTCCATAGGTTTTGATTCTTTATGAAATATTAATGCATCCATTTGACCTATAAGAACTGTTTGTCAGACAATAATCTCCAAATTCACTAGGCAACAAAAATAAAACTGAGCATCTTAGTAGGAAATATTCCCAATCCATCAACTTTCTTTGGCATGCCGATCTCAGACCATCTAGCTTTTTAGTTGGCTTGACCATTTGCTTTCTAGAGAAATTCTCTAAAGAGTTTCTCAATTTCTTTGGACACTATTTTGGGGAAAACAATATGTGAAGCTCAATAGTTGGTTAGTGTTGATGACACTAAGTTTGTCAATTAACATCTACCTATAAGAGAAATGGCCTTGAAGCTCTAAATCTAATTCGACACTTGATTTTCTCAATAAGAGACTGAAAATTTGTAAAAATAGGATTGATAGATGATATAAGAACTCCAAGATATTTGACTAGATTCCTTAAAGCCAATGCATACTAATATTCTTATAGATAAATAAGAGGCATTTATAAAGATTGAAAAGTTGGAATTGTCATTGTTGATTGCTAGACTAGAGATCCTTTTGAACATTGTGCAAGATTTTGAAATATCTTTAGATTAAATTAATATCTGCGCTGGAGAATATGAACTTTTCATCAACAAAACTAAGGCTTACAATATTAAGCTTCTTACATTTTGAATGAAACTAGAAGTTTGAATTTTTGGTATTATTTCTTCTTTGAAGTTTGGTGAGAAGTTTAAATACCAATCATAAAAGGTCAGGGAAATAGGATCCCCTTGCCTAATGCCTCTAGCCACATAAATTCTCATGGTAGTTTGCCCATTAATAAGAATTTTGTAGGAAATTGAAGTGAGCCTTTAATGTGTTTAGGATAAAGCTCTAATCAATAGTGTCATATGCTTTCTAAAATTCAATTTTGAAAGAACAATTTTTTCTTTTCCTATTATAGTGCTTGAACAATTTTTAAGACAAAGATGTGATGTCACCAATGTGTCTGTTTAGAATGTAAGCACATTGTGTAGGATCAATCATGTCAGGAAGGATATATTTTAGCCTTTCAATAATCACCTTAGATATCATCTTATAAATAGAAGAGTAATAAGAAATGGGCCTGAAGTTTAATAGGGACTTGTGTTCCTTTCCTTTGGGAATTAAAGTGACGAATATGTTATTAAGTTCTTTTAAGAGTTTTTTTGTTAAGGAAAAACTTATGAACTTCTTCTAAAACATTTTTCCTAATTATGTCCAATTTTTTGTTAAAAAAAATAGAATGTTGAATCCATTAGGGTCTAGAGCTTTGTATGGTCCTAGAGATTTGATAGCATTTTCAATTTCAAAAACCAACATTAGTAGAGAAAAAGCCTACCTGGCACTAGAATTTAACTTCTACTGAATACTATGATCAATCAAATTGATATAAGAAGAAGCAATGGAAGAAGAACCTAGTAATTGAGAAAAGTAGCTTTCAGCCTTAGATAAGAATTCAGATTGAGTATGAAGGATTGATCCATTTGCTTCCAAAGTTACTACAAAGTTACAAGACTTTTTGGTTAATACACATCTGTGAAAGAATAAGGTATTTTTATCTCCATTTAATAGTCATCTAATTTTGTATTTTTGCTTCCAGAGTGAATAATCAACATTGGCATCCTGAATGAAGGTTCTCAAAGCTAGTTTTTCTACTTCTTAGAAAGAGGAGTTGTTGGGTTAAGTTTTAGAGTATTTTAAGCTTTCTTAAGGCTTAATTTTGCATTAATCAAGAGATGGTAGAGATTACCAACATTGGCTTTGTGAAAAGCTTTGATTTCATTACAAATATTGATAAGAAACTTAGAGCATTGAAATTGCTAGGTGCCTCTACAGTTGTAGCTTGTCTCTTTCTTTGATGCATCTTTAAACCTAGGAATATTCAATTGGAAGTTGTTGAAGAAAAATGGATGTCTTATATGAGATTAGAGAGAATCAAAGTGGACTATAACTGGACAATGATTAGATATGTTAGAGTTAGGAAAGAAAGCATTTGCGCTAGGAAATTGAAGTAGCCATGAAATATTGAACAGACCTTTATCCAATTTCTTTCTCAAGAAAGTGTTGCCCTTATGCTTATTATTCTAAGTACAAAAATTATTCCCACTTGGTAAATCAGTAACCTTAATGTTGTTCAAGAAGTTTTTGAGATCATATCTAAATGGCTTGTTAAAATAATATCCCTCAGCCTCATCAAAATGAATAATGGAGTTAAAGTCTTAAAGAAATATCAAAAGAGTGTTGATGCCTTGTGACATGTTAGAGAGTTTGTTCCATAGTGATGTTCTTTGGAATTTGTAGTTAAGAGCATATATGATGGAAATTTCGAACTCTAAGTTCAGATGAAAAAACTTTTACCTTCAAACGAATCAAATGATCACTTATAATTGTGCTTATCGACTCCATTTTATTAGAGTCGTAAAATATCATAATTCTCCCATTAGGGTGAAGTAAGAAGAAAATATTGGAATAATGTTATAGTGATTCTTCTTCAATCTTGTTTCTATAATTCCCAGTAAGTTGGATTTATTTTTAGTAAAAAAAAGTTTGATTGTTTTTTCTTAGTAGGGGCAAACAACTCGTTTATATTTTATATTAAATTTTTTGTGGTTTTAAAGTAGAAGAAGATAGATTCTTCTTTTTCCATATTTCCTTTTAGTGACAACTTGAAAATTCTCTCCAGTGATATTTAATTATTGATGTGACAATTTTTCCTTTTCATTAGACAGGGCATCCTTTCTGGAAATTACTTTTAGTGTAGTAGGAAATTGAGCTTGATCTATTAAGTTATGATTGCATTTTTAAGAAATGCTTGAATTTACAATGATAATGTTGATTGTATTGTTATATTCTTTAATGGAGTTATTGAAAATTTGAGTATTTTTTGAATTTTACTTTGTGAAAGGAGACTAAATGATTTCTAAGATTAGATTAGCATCTAAAGGAATTAAATTGCCATTTAGGGGTGTAGATTGTGTTAATGATTCTTCTAGTTAATCCAGATGACATTCATCTTACATAAATTCCTAGTAGCTGCCTATTTCAAAAATTCTTCCTATTGGTTTCTAAATCTCCTTGGGTTTTAGATTAGGAGGCTTCTAGGAATATATTATTTCAACCTTTTACTTAACAAGATATAGGTTGTCATTGAATTTCACTATGGAAACTTTCTCAAGTAGGTTGGTAAGTGCATCAATAACTACATAAATCCTAGCAAAGTTAATCCTAATAGTTTCATCTATTGCTTGATCAAAACATAAATATCTCCCAATGGAGCAGCAAGGTAACTTAGACCTTATGTTGGGAATATTATAGATACAAATCCAAAATGGTATATTAGCGAGCTTAATTTCTTCAAACTTCAGTCCTGGTCTCCAAGGTTGAACCAAAAATGGTTTATTATTAACATGTTAGGGTCCTTCTTTGATGACTTATGAAACTGATTAAGGATAATTGAATTTGAAGAAGAATATGTCATCATTATTCAAGATTATATTAAGGATATCAAATTGCTTATACTCATTGTCCAAGTTTTCATAACTAGGAAAGGAACTTTTTTTATTAAGAGAAGCTAATAATGGTGGTTTTCCATTTTTGAACTTCATCCTAAAGAATTAGGATTGGTGGGGAGACAATATGATGCTCCAATGTGGGATTAGGAGGGTAGAATGAAAGTTTGGATTCAGGATTGTAGTTTCCAACAACTGCACACAAGTGCATTTGTTTAGATGAGTTGCAGCCATAGAAGCATCTAATACTCAAGGAGAATGAGAGACGAAACCAGGAGCTAATAGGTGGAGGAAGAATGTGGGGAAATGGGAGGATTTAGAGAAGAGGAAGAAGAGTGAACCAAGGGTGGGAAAGGTTCTGAACTTGAAAACATGATGAAGGACTGATGATTAATGCTAGTAACTAATGGATAAAAACAGTTACGTGGAGATGGAATGTAGTGAATCATGATACAGAGAAATGAAAGCAAGGAAGAGAGAAACCAAAGGTAAATAGAAGAGAGGGAAATTGGATGAAGAATAAAAACAAGAGCAAGCTATGCTGAGGGACGAAGAAAGAAGAAAGAGCTAAAAAGGAAACTATATTGTAGAGAAACAAGCTAATCTCCTTACAGAAAAAAAGTTGCAACTTACCAGAAACTTACAGTCTGCTTTCTAGAAGCAGGAACACTTACTAGTAGTAGATCACTAACACCAATAGGACTTATTTACATTGCAAGCAAGCTTTTGCTCACATAAATAGTGAAACAAAACCAAGTAAGACGCTCCTAGAAACTATTAAGATTATGAAGCTAGATCTTTAGTGGAAGACTTTATAAAACATATATATATGGAGACCCACTTTGGGAGAGAGGAAGATGGCTTAGATCATAAAAAGTAGTAGTAATATTGAGAGCGATCCTAAAAAGTTAAATAGTAACCTAAAATGCAAAGCACTTAGGCATAAATTGGAGAACACTAAGAACAAAGTCATATAGAGAATACTTCAACACTAAGGAAACCAAAATTCCTCAAGAGGAACTTGATACTCAAAGACAAAGTGATAGACTAAAAAAAGGGAAAGAGATAGTGGTTGATGAAGAAAATTAGTAGGATGAGTAAAGCTCAAAAAATCTAGATGATAAGCTACTTAAAACATTAGAGGCTGATACAAGCTCACCTATACCAAATGATCCAAGGTTAAGAAAAATCAAGTATGGTAGGAAAACCAAGAATAAAAAAGTAAAGTAAGTTCTCTCATTAATGGATATTTTACTGTGGAATGTTAAAGGCTTGAATAGCTATAATAAACAATTAGATATTAAAGATTTTATAGGCCTTAAGAAGCCACATTTTGTTGGTTTAGTGGGCCAAAATAAAAAGATAGCAAATTTAGAAGTCCTTATGATTTATAAAAAAAATTGGCCTATACTAACAAACATGAATTTTATCATAATGGACGCTTCGTTGTTGTTTTTGACCCTAATGTGTTTCTCTTGAATAGTTGATATTATACTAACCAACTTCTCCACTTTAAAATCACAAAAATAGATGATTAATTTCTAATTAACATTACTATAATTTATGCCTTCAACTAGGAATTCCAGGGACAAACTCTTTGGAATGAATTGAAGAAAATGGGTGAAATAGTAGCTTATCTATGGTCATTAAAAGGAGAATTTAATAGTGTATTGTCTCCAAAGGAAATGCAAGGTGTTAACACAAACTAAAAAACAAAATGATGAGTTGCAGTTTCTAACTAAGGACTTGGTTTGTTGGATCTTAAGTTTATAGGCTACTACCACACATAAAGCAACAATCAATCTAATGAATAGAGTATGTAGAAGAAATTTGATATTTTCCTAGTAAATTCCTCAAAGCTAATAACTTTCCCCCAAAGCAATACTAATTTTGATAGACCGATTATGTCTAATAATTTCCCTTGTCATAAAGGATGAAAATATTCCCATCAAGAGGAAATCCACATAATATTTAGGGTTATAAGCTTCAGAGAAGTTATCCTTAGAGTTATAAGCTTCAGAGAAGTTATCCTTAGAGTTATAAGCTTCAGAGAAGTTATCCGTAGAGACCTAGTAGTACCTCAATCAAGATCCAAGGTTTATAGATGTACATAAATTCTAAAAGCTATTAAGACATAATTAATAAAGTAATAAAAAGGCTAATTTGACCCAATACGAGGTACTAGAATCCTTGCACTAGAATCCCTCATTAAGTATCAGGAGAAACTAACCATCATCCTTAGTGATCCTAGTATTAAACAACAAATTTATTTAAAAATCAAAGGCAACATGGACTTCTTAAATGTCTTATACTCTCATTTGAGATGGAAATTAAGGATGTTTTAGCTCAAGAAAAGGGAGAAAAACACCAAATTCTATTATAACTCCATTCAAAGTACAAGGAACAAAAATAAAATCATTAGGCTTTAAGACAGTGAAGGGAACAATGCTAAAACTCTAGAGGAGAAGAAAAACATGGCTTTTGATCACTTCAAGGCCTTATTGGGATCTTCCAACAATAGTTCTCTACTCTCATAGGATGTCACTCACTATTTGGCTAAGTGAATTCCAACTCAGATTATTAAAAAGTCTCAACTAAGGAAATCAAGAGCACCCTCTATAATTTTCACCTTGAAAATTGTCCTCTCCTTAATGGATATAATGCAAGATTTTTTCAACAAACTTGGGAGATGATGATAGGATTGAATTATTTTATATTTTCTCATGTATTTTCATATGATTTCAATCCTATTATCAAGATAAAATACTTAATTTGTGTTCAATTTGTGTTGACTACTAGGATGGATATGATGATATATTTGAGACAAAAAAGGGAAGATGCTCAAAGCAAATTGGAGCACAACTATTTAAGTAAAAAAAAGGTTGTTAGTGTGTGCGTTGCGTTTCACGCAACAACGCAGCATTAAACGCTACGTCTGGTGTCAAGCAGAAGGCATAAGGATTTAAGAGGGCTGATCTTAATTGTCCCATCAAGAAGCTACAGTGTGGTGCAGACATCAATCACTACAGTGAAGATGCTACAATAGCGGCGCTGGAGAGGAATATAGCATGAGCGTGAGAAGGAAACCGGGGCGCAACACAATGAGGGGCTAGGCAGCTATATTGGAGGTAGTAAACAACATTGGACAAAAGCCCATTCACATTTATTTTTCCCATCGTGAACAATGAGAAGAATAGAGAAGGTAGCGAGAGGCCTAACATATGAAAATATGACTCTCTCTTGGAGCATGAAAATGAAGATTGAGGGCTACTTTTTCGATGCCGGTTCAAAGGGAATATTGACGCCAAGTCACGGTTAAGATATTTCTATCATTTTAAAGTTGTAATTTCTTTTCGGATTGTTGTGTTGTTGGTGTTGATTTGGTTGGTT
>JANSVB020000279.1:0-12184 GCA_025504935.2 Erythroxylum haughtii
GTCGTCTCCAAACTGGACGTAGGCATTGCCGAACCAGTATAAAAATCTTGGTGTTCTTTTGTTGCTGTTTATTTTTTCACTCCGTATTTATTCACGTTTCCGCACAACACTTGAAGCTAATCACACCTGGTCCGTTGCTCCTTTACCTCCTAACAATGGATTAATAGGATGCAAATAGGTGTATAAAATGAAGTATCAATCAGATAGGTCCATAGAAAGGTATAAGGCAAGTCTGGTTGCTAAAAGTTACACCAAAAAGAGGGCCTTGATTGTCAAAAAACATTTAGTCCAGTAGCTAAACACACTACTGTTAGGAATGACAATGGGTCAGGTCAGGCCGGCCCCACCTGTCTACACTATTTTAAAAAAAACTTTGATAAAATGACATCAATTTGCACATTCCTATTTGGCTAAGTGATCTTAGCCTATGGCCTGGCCCGTGGCCCAACCAAATTGGGCTAAACTTGAGTTGGGCCAAGATTGTCATCCCTAACGACCTTCAAATTATTTCTTGCTTCAACTGTTGCTAACAATTGGTACCTCTCACAATTACACATTAGTAATGCTTTCTTGCATGGGGATCTTCTGGAAGATGTTTTATGGAGCTACCACAAGGTTATCTCCTTGAGGGGAGAATAGTAACAGCTCCAAAATGGTCTATAAGTTATAGAAGTCACTCTATAGGCTTAAGCAGACATCTGACAGTGGAGTGCAAAATTTACTGAGTGCTTACTAGGTCATGGGTTCAAGCAATCCAAGGCAGACTACTCTTTAGACACAAAACATATGAAGGAAGGATTTCTTTCCCTATTACTATATATAGATGATATTGCCATTGCAAGTAGCACCAAGTTTCTCATTGATGAGTTAAAGGACATTCTAAGGTCTCATTTCAAGCTTAGAGACTTGGGGGAACTCAAATACTTCCTTGGACTCGAAATAGCCAGATCTATAAAAGGAATCCATGTTTTTTAGAGGAAATACACGCTTAAAATATAGCAAGATTATGGGCAACTTGGAGCAAAACCAAGTGTTACACCCATGGAGGTTAATCATGGCTTAATGCACACAGATGACGAGGTGTTGAAAGATCCTATTTTTTATAGACAATTAGTTGGGAACCTGTTATACTTAACAATTACTAAACCTGATATTTGTTATAGAGTACACATTCTCACACAATTTATGGATAAGCCAACTAACAAACATCTAGTAGGAACCTGCAGTTTTGAGATATCTAAAAAGGGCATCGGGACAAGGAATTCTAATTACAACAAAATCAGATTTCAAAGCATATTCAGATAGTGATTGGATCAGTTGTAAAGAAATTAGAAAGTTAGTAACTAGTTTCTGCATCTTTGCTGGCGACTCTTTGGTGAGTTGGAAAAGTAAGAAACAAAGCTTCATGTCCAGAAGTTTAGCAAAAGCCAAATATCGTGCAATGGTAACAACCACTTGTGAAATTATCTGGATCCTATATTTGTTAAACGACCTTAGATTTAAACAGCGGGAACCTGTGGAATTATATTATGACAACATCTCTGCTATGCATATTTCTAAAAGTCCAGTATTCCATGAAAGGACAAAGGCTATGTACTTGAGAGAAAGTGCTTGATGGAACTATAAAGGCTATGTACTTGAGAACAGAAGATCAAGTGGCAGATTTATTCACAAAAGCCCTTCATCCAACTCAATATGAAGGATTAATAAGCAAGATGAGCATATTCAATATATATACACATCTTAAGGGGGAGTGTGAACGTAAGAAGCTGAACGAAGAAGGCACCAATAATGACACGTGGAAGAGCTAGTTAACTGTAATTATATTTATGAATTATATTAGTTACGTAATAAGTTTATTAGTAGTAACTAACTTTGACTGACTGTAATCAATATATATAGACAGCGCTGTGAGCTTAATAGAGTATGATTTTCACTCTCCAAATTTTAGTTCTAAATTATTTCATTAACTTTGTTAAATTTTCCATCTACTTAGGATTTATTTTGATTTTTTTTTTTAAAATTTAAACTCTTCAAAATCTTAAGGTATGTTCTATGTTCTATTGTAAACGTTGAAAATTAAAATACACTTTTAGTCCCGTTAATTTCAACTTGAACCAAAATCTGAAACTTAAAAGTAGATATAAGATGCATGGAAGAAGGAAAAACAACTTCTCCCTCTCGAACTTTGAGGTGAAGTTGCCACGTTTTGATATCAAATCTTTCACAACCGTGCGGAATGAACTCAAACCATGTAATTAGCTGGCAACTTCTTGAAAAAACATAAATGATATGTAACATTTTAATCCGAAATACAAACTTGGATTCCAAAAAGTTTGATTTTGATGCCGATTTCGAGGCTTTTTACATCGAAAAGAACCATCTTGGTCTACTAAAACTCACCTTCACCACTAACAATTTGAAGTATTTCCCCTCTTGCCTATTCAGGGACAGTCTAACTAGTGGAATTTGTCTTTTGAGTATTTTCAATTTAAAGCTTTTATGTTCAATTAGTTGAGTATTAATTATCACCATCGAATCCGTCATTTAAATTTAAATAATTAACTCTTTAAATAACTTATTTGAAACATGTGATTATGAATTATTACATACACCCGACAAGCAAATCCAAAATCACGAAGAGATACAAATAATTATGTCTTCCATGATACAAGTTAGCTAACAGAAAAAGAAGCAGCAACTATATTTTTCTCTATACCAACATTAACAAAGCTAGAGAGGAACTTTTTCTCTTCCCATGGACTAGGAACGAAAACATCATTTGCTAATATATAAAACAAATTTATACACAACTACTCCATCATTTAGTAATTAGAGGGAACCAACGTTCATGGAAAGAGGACTGGAAAGAGATCATGAAGAAGAGGAACACAAGCAAGAGAGCAACACCCCATGGAGAGCCTCCCGCTCTATGAAGTGAATCTCTCTCAGGGAAGGGGACAAAAAATGGGAACCCACTTGAGAGGAACTGAACAACTAGCAGTAGAAGCAGAGGAGAGAGCATGAGGAAGAGCTTCACTTGGTTCGCCAAGTCCTCGAACATTGACTCGTAGTTGATGTACCACGAGAAGCCAAGAACAAGAAACAGTATTGCCATGAAGAAGCATAGGTGGATAGGCATGGAGAAGTAGTGCAAGTAGTTGAAGATGGAATCGTTGTAGTACCTAGCCATGGTTAAGCGAGACTTTGGGAGTTTTGGTGAAATGAGCAACTGGGTGGGTTTGTTCTATATATATTTGAGAGCAAATACTAAAGTTGGAAGCTTTAAAAAAGGAACTGTTGAAAATGTTCTCTAGAATGAACTTGTTAGTGAAGAAGATGACTACTTTTATAGAGGGGCATGAGACTACGTACCCACTTGGTGTCAATCTTTCTTTAAACACTTGCTTTTATCTACTAAAGCTTAAAAGGAAGTTTATAAAATTTTTAAAGTAATCGTAATTATTATAAATAATAGCATCAATTAAAAATTTTAAATTGTGGATCACAAGTTATATTGCAGATGTAAGTGTATGTGAATGATGGAAAAGTAATTAAAACCATATTAAGCTAGTTTAGTTAAGATTTTGAGTTAAAAGTTGTGAATTAGAGGTTGGAACTTTGAAATAAAGAAACCCTACAGAAAAAGTAGGGATCTTTGCTGAAGATGGAGGCCATAGTTCCTTTCAAATTACTAGACTTCCAAGGTTGCATGGTCCTCTCAATGCTTTTTCTCCAACATATTCTTCCATGTTTTGGTATTGCTTTTGTTTTATATAAATTGTTAAAGAGCGACATGTTCTATTTCGAGAGTTAAATATTTATGGTCATTGGCATAATTACAGAATTACGGAGTTGTCCAGTGTAATTTAGCATTTGGTAATAATAATAATCTTCTAATCTCTGAGGATTAGACATTAAGTAAGTTTAACTTTTCTAGATAAAATAAATGAATGGTTTTGTGTAGCTTTACTTCTCCCATCGGGATGCTCTCTTTCGGCTCCAATTTGCCAAGGACGGTGATGAGTTCTGTCATGGTTGAGATTCGCAGCTGTAAAGGCACCGAGCAATTGAGGATTGCCACGTACTGCCGACCATGGACAAGAATATGGGAAGATGTGAGGAATAAGGAAGAGAAAGGTGGAGTCTAGGGAAGGCAAAAGGAAGAGGAACATATTATTTGGAAAAGTTGGTATTTTGAGAAGGTGGTCCATGTCACCTTTTGTTAGCTTTTTCTTATCTTTCTTTGCATTGAATCCTTAATTGCCAAGTAGCACATATATGTATATTCCTAATTGATTCGATCAAAATATCAAAAATAATATTATTTTAACTCAGATGATCAATTTCGAGGTGCTCAATTGATCAAGTTTCCATCACTAACTAATTGCTTTTAACATAAATGGATTTTGTAAACATAGGTGAAACATGCTGTCTCATTCAAATATGACAGCAGATGAAGAAATTTGTTAATGGGTTTGGTTTTGGTAGATTATTTTAACTTTTAGCCAACCCCTTAATGAAGTGGTTATTGTCGATAGCGACTTCAACAGTTCAACCTTAATCAATTTGATTTTAATAAAGATGAAAATGAGATACAAATTTTTTATGCTAAAAATTTATTGAACTTCAAATAAAAATATTATCAATTTAACATTTCAATCCGACTGATTCGAGTTGTTTAGAATAGGTTAAATCCTATTTTGTCGAGTTTAAGTCACACTTAAAACTGACAGGCTCTGTTAGTGAATATATAAAACTAATTAAGTTGACCTTATACATTAACTTAAGCTATTGTGGTGAAATGTTCATTTAACATGATATTAGAGCCTTTATGATCAAGTGGTCGTGAGTTCAAATCCTACCACCCACTTATTATTCAACATAATGTAGAGTGAGCTTGTGCAAGTTTTAAACCCAAAAGGACTTTCACTTGAAGGGATATGTTAATAAATATATAAAACTAATTAAGTTGGCCTCATACACCAATTTAAACTATTGTGGTGAAACAGAACTGTTGTGCTGAAACGGTCATTTAACAGACTCAACCCAATTCAATCTTGAGAGTACGTGACCTGTACAAAACAACGTCGCTTTGGATGTATTTTTAAGAATGATGAAAAATTGTTTAAGTTTTTCAAGTTAGTCCCACAAATTCAAATTTAGCTTGAAATTCGGTCAAACCTAACTAAGTCAGACCCAACTATCAATTTTATTCAAAATGCAATCAACTTGAACTTTTGTCTATGGACTCAGGTCATGTTGAACTTGACCGATTTGTCATTCCAAACTATTCTTGCCACTTGCACTACCAACCATAAGGCTATAAAGACGGATAGTGGTCCTTTATCTTCTATTTTTATTATAATTACAAAGTGTTAGGTAATAATTGCCGAATCATTCCACTATCTAATTGCCAGATACCTAAAAAGTATGAAAAGGAGAGGAAAATTGAATAGATTGAGAGAATGAGGACGAGAGAAAAGAAAGTAGAGATCACAGGAGACCCACGCTCTTGCGATAAATAAAAAGGGTCTTCCATGGTATCCTAAGCATAAAAATCAATTTCATGCCAAAAGAATAAAGAACAATCATAACCAGCCACTTCCTAATGATGAATGAAACTCATTATACGGATCTAAATAGTGATTAGGGAAACCTGATTTCATCATTAATTATCTTTCCTCCCATAAGCAAGAATTAAACAAGAAGAAGGGGGGACATTAAAACTAATAGTTACAAGTCAGAAAAGCAAAGGCATAGCAAATTAAACCATGCTTGATCTTTTAGGTTTTTAATTTAGAGTTAAATTTTATAAAATTTTCTATTTTAAAACTCGTATAAATTAAATCAAAATGTTGTTTTACTGAAATGATATATCTATTAATTATCACGTGAATGTTCATCTATTTATCATATCAACAAAAATAACCTTTGATTTGAGTTGTGCAAGTTTTGAAAGATTAGTCACTTGAATTAAAATTTTAAAAAAGTTCAGCACTAAATTAAAAAATAAAAAAATCAAACACTTTGAATTTTTCTAAGAAATTAAAGAAAAGGTTATAACAACAAACCATTTGAAGCCAATATTATAGAGAATGAGTCTGAGATATTCTTCTAACGATGATAGAGATGAAATCCATACCTTATTATGAGTATATTTTATATACTATTTGTTCTTTTTAAATGTTTCTTAATAGGGATTGGTTATGTACTTATTGAGCTATCTAAAATGGAGTTCTTTTAATAGAGAATGTTCGTATGTATAGAAACAAGCTAAATCAAGATGTTTGATTGTGGTGAGACCTCCGATGGATACACAACAAGAAAGGTATGACTTTAAAGAGTAAGAAAAGATTGTTAGAAGTAAATCATACATTAAAATTAGACTTTTTTAAATATGGCATTTTTGAAAAACAGATAAAGAATTAACTTTTATTTTGATCCACATAATTAAAAAAAATCTTGATTGTACCTATTTAGATCGTTGGAAACCTATTTAAATTCTTTCGAGAGGTAGCATTCAGTAAAATAGTAATGATTTAAAATTAAACCAGAAGTTAAACCGATAATACAAAAAATTTAAAGTTTAAAAGATTTAATTGGTATTAGAATATCATAAACTTCATTAAAGATTAAATAAAATTAAATAATT
This sequence comes from Erythroxylum haughtii, assembly GCA_025504935.2. NCBI lineage: Eukaryota > Viridiplantae > Streptophyta > Magnoliopsida > Malpighiales > Erythroxylaceae > Erythroxylum > Erythroxylum haughtii. The sequence goes on from JANSVB020000279.1 coordinate 6,656, forward strand.
TGAAGTATAATTGAAAGTGATTGCTCTTATTAGTCGAATAATTTGAAGTTTAATTAAAAAAGAGATTGTTAAAAAACAACTAATTGATTTATTTTAATTTATAAGAATTTATTAATTTATAAAATTAACTGATTAATTAATAAACTAATCAATTGTTAACGACACAAGTTATCAAGGTAAATCGAACCGGAAAGTTAAAAACTGAACTGAAAAATTAAATAGTTTAAAATTTTTAGGATTAAATTAGTCGAATTTTTAAATAATTAGTAAATACTTTATCTTTTTTTTTTTTGAGGGGAATACTTTATCTTTATTAAAAATTACTCTACGAAGGTGATCAAGCACATTAAAGTTAAGTATCGTTTCGTTTGAGATATTATTTCTGATAGTAATATTCATGTGAAGAAAATTGGTACTAAAGACAAACCGAAAGAGATGATGACTAAGTCTTGCTGTTTCGAGATCTCAAGCAATGTTTGAATTTAGTTGGAGATTGATATTTGTTATGATGGAAATTCAACTTTACCGAGTAACGTCATTCTTGGAAGTACACCAAATATTGATTTACTTCACGAAGTCCAAGGTGGTCAGGAAAAGCATCCTCTGTAGTGCAACACATACACATTGTATTCTATCGCAGCATCTCCTTTGCTAACATCAAAGTTGTGAGTTCTTGCCCGAACATACCCTCTGGCAAACCGGAAAAGCCCGCTTCCTCCGATAACCGGCATCTCTCTAACCTTGAAAAACACCGTGTTCCGCCCTAGAACGGTGATGGAGCTACATTATACTTGCCTTCAGTGAAGGGAAAGTTCATGGTCATCAACAACCCAATCTCTTCTTCGGAAGCTTCTGCATAGAACCCTTGTGCTTTTCTCACCATCTTAGAGCTCAATTCAGGTCCTATGGTTAAACCGTTAAAGGGTTATCGATCATTCTCACAAATCCAAAGCCTGTTCTTGAGGTGTTATGTGGTGGTGGCACGATTTGGATTGAACTTGGACTAGGACCAGTGACCACGTCATGCCAATATAACTTAAAATGGCTAAGCTTTTCTTCTTTTAGACCAAGTAGCTTCATGTCCATGGTTTCTGCAAAGTGGTCAGTTTCTTTTGCGTTGGGTGGAGATATGGCAAGAGAAGAGCAGACAAGGAAGAGAATGGTGAATTGGGTAGTGAAGATTGAAGCTTCAGCCATTGTTGACAACTCTGGGAGCTTTGCGATTTTTATTGTGTTTCTTCTTCATATCCTAGAAATATATATAATCCAAAACATTCATATTATTTTTAATTTTAAAGACAATTTTAGTATTAATCTTTTTTAAAATGTATATTAATTTTTTCAAAGAACCATAATTCTCACTAAAAATAATTCTTACAAAGCTTGTTTTATGTACTAATCAAGGTGTGCAAATATTAGCATATTTGAAGGAAAAATGTTTATTTTCTAACACTAATTCGTGAAAGCCATCAATAAGCACCCAGAGTAAGTTAACTTATATATATACTCCGGAAATCTCAACTAACGGTGTTCCAGATCTTTGAGAAAACAATGTTTTATCGATTCCTTCTTGCAATGGGCCTACTTTGGTGCAAGGTTTTAAGTGATAGTTACATCTAAGTAGAGATGACAATTTGAGTTCGGTTCGTTTGAAGTCAATACATCTATTTAGATTGATTAAACTTTTAAGTCAAACTTGAGCTTGATGAGTTGATTATAAAGTTTGAGTTTACACAAAATTAATATGTTAAATTTAATTTGATAGGACTTAGATTTGAACTTATTAAATTAACTAAAAATTAATGGTTCAAAATATGTTTGATAAGACTCAAATTCGAGCCTGACTTGACCTGTTTTTTACATTAACAATGTAAATATAATATATGATAAGATATAATAGAAAAATTATTAACTGTTACATTGTAAAATTTTATATAAATAAATAAATTTTAAAATTAAAAATTTACTTATAAATTATAAAGTATTAATTTTTTTTAAAATTTTCGCAAAAACTATAAGGATTAATTTATATATTTTGCCATGTTATAACATAGAGCTGACCCAGGAGGCTGCTGGTAGTAGGATTAACATAACATAGAGCTGAGCAGTAGGATTAACATAACATAGAGCTGACCAAGGAGGCTGCTGGTACTAGTAGGGTTCAACTTTATGTTTCATTATAGTTCTGTTGACCCATACTTCTAGGATTTTTTTATAGAGCACCGATTAAGTTTTAAATTAAGTGATTCAAATACATAACTATCAATGTATTTGTCACAAGAAAGCTCAAAATCATGTTCATAAAGACGAAGAATCATATAATTATTTGTGAAAAACATAATATAAAAGAAAATTACACGTAAAAAACAGTGTAAACATAGGAAAATATGGACGAAAAATATATAGATCCAAATTTTATTCTCAAGTTTATCAAAAATTGACGAACTCTTATTAAGAAATTCCATCTAAAATGGCAAGCACGATAAAGTAAACAACACCGAAATACCTTAACATAGTAGAGACATCCAAATTTATTTTAAGTAATGGCATATTAGGAGCATCCAAGAACTTAGAAGAAGCTAGCATGATCAATAATGCAAGACATAGAGATTATACTCAACAATGGCATCTCCGGAGGTTAAATTGACAGAATAAGTGCTGGCCTCAGCATACCCTCGAGCGAATCGGAAAATCTTGCTTCCACCGATCACTGGTAACTCCCGGACCTTGGACGAAATCGGATCACTTCCAACTATGGTTATGGTGCTACCATTATACTTCTCCTCATTGAACACAATGTTCATTACAATGATAAAGCTAATCTCATCCTGTGCTGCTGATCCATAGAAACCTTGAGCCTTTCCAATCAAATTGGAGCTCAGATTTGGCCCTGCGGTTAAAGGGTCATCAATCATATTCATCGAGCCAAATGCCACAGCTGAAACATTGGTAGGTGGTGTAGGCACTATTTGGATTACACTAGGTTTAGTTCCAGTGAAAGTGTCATGAAAAAAAAAGTGAAAATGGGTAAGCTTTTGTTCCTTTAGGGCAAAGAGGTTAGGGTTTAGGGTTTCCTCATATCCATTGTTTTGTTCAAGAGCTTTGGTGTTGGCAAAGGAAGAGAGCAAAATGGAAATGGTTAGTTGGGAAGCTACAAAGGAAAGAAGCTTAGTCATCATGACTCTATCTCAGTGTTCAATGCTCACATAGAGCTAGCTATATATCGATTATATATTTGTATCTAACCTTATCTTACAAGTAACTACTAGCACAAAAAATAAAAAATGGAGCAAGTTGGTCAACCATTCATAAAATATAGAGGTTTCCATGCGCGTAATATCCTTAATATTTTTAGAATATATAAGTAATAATGAATTTATTAATTGGGTAATTTAGCTTATTATTAATATACTACCTAATTTTTGAAAACTATCGATTACCTTCTTATGGTTTTAGTTTTCTAACACTATATCTTTCTGTTATCAACTTCTGTTCCAAACTTTAACTATAAACTCCAAACAACATCGTGTGGTGTCACGCAACAGAAAGCTGTCATTTTAAGATCTGCATTTAGAGTTTTCAATGGAAGGAAATGAGTGTTACAAATTACCAATAAAAGAAATGAGTGTTACAAAATTAAAATTATAAGGAATTATTGATAGTTTTAAAAAGCTAAAGGTACGTTGATAATATGTAAAATTGTAAGGGGTCTAACGATTTTAACCCTTATTAAAATAATTCTAAATTATAAAAATTTATTTTATTAAAATTTCACATATTATCTAACCTAGAAGAGTCTAGTATATATAAATTTAATAAATATACACATATATATACTTTGCCTTAGAAACTACCAATTAGACTTTTTCTATTACGTAAGTATAAAATTTCAAGAGCACCGATACGGCATTTTGGCATTTCAATGATAAATGCATTTTGTCATTGTCTTGAATTAATATTGATAATCCTACGTAGTTTTGCCAAAAACTTGGTTTTGTTGCAGTTACTTGTAATTATATTTGTCGGTTATTAGATATAAAGTAATTGTATTAGCAATTGTTAATGTTTCATTACAAACGAAAAAAATAAAATAAATACGAAATTAAACAGATCAATACCATAAATTTAGTAACGCAGTTTGACACACATTGCCTACGTCTGCAGGGCCCTCATCCAGCTTAATATTTTTACTAACGATAATAGTTTTTATAGAAGGCTTTACTGTGCTGATACTACTCAACCTTTGACACTATCCCTCGTCCTCATGACCCGTGAAAATATTTCACACTCAATAACATGATCGACTCGTGTTAACTTTGACAGAAAATTTTCTTAACAACTTTTAATAAAAAAGACAATAAACGAACAACTGAAGTAATTGGAATAATTTGGAATGAGAACTTAAACACTTGAGATATAAAGGAACAACTTCCTTATAATTTAACTCCTTCCAAGATGGATCTGAAAATTGTTCACCAATTGAATAGTTGTAATCTGCTGCTTATTTGCATGAAACTCCAATTGAAACCAATAACTGTAGTCAATATAACACGATACCAACTAAGAGCACAGAGTTGTATTGCATGAAAAAAATCAATTAGAAGTGAACCACGTCCTAACCTTTTTCAGCAATCATCAAAGAAAACATCAAATGGGAGACCGAATAGGTGATTGCCAACTTTGGAGATTAGATGGAGAGTCTGGATCACTAGAGTCATCAGTGTTAGCATGATCATAGACTCTGGGACCTTTACGAGCACACAAGGAAACTATGACCTTTTTCTGGTTAACCCTCCCGGTTAACTCCTTTCTAAACCACCTTACTGGTTGTATCATCTACTAAACAAAGTCGGATTGGAAGTATGTATCACTATATAGTTGTTCCAGTTATCGGAGACTTACACCCCTTCAATACTTGTCCTTCGACTAACACGAGACTTACTGCTCAAAAACAACAATTCTTAACCCATGGTCCAACTAGCATTAATTAATCAAATCCAATGTATATTATACCCCATCTCGATTTGAATTTAAAGCTACATTATCTTGGAGATTCAATTATCAAAAATTTCAAAATTAAATAATAAGATATATAACATATATCTTAACAATTTCTTAGAAACATTCAACTCAAAGGCAGCTTTACTTTTCTTTTAGGGTAAAAGACATAATCCTTCTTTTTTGTAGTTTAATTTTTTTTAAAAAAAGTACAAAAGCATAATTTTTGTAATTTTGCTTATGGTGAACTCATTATAATGTAGAGATTGTTTTGTTGTGATAAAGCAAACACATGTAAGAGGGTGGTGAATTATATGTTATTTGAAAATTTTTGCAAGTTATTATCAATTTGTATAAAAGACAGGTGATTGTTAAAATTTTAAAAGAAATGAACCTCTTACAATTTGAAAACAACAATAAATATTGGTTCAGCCTGGTTTTGGCAGAACTGTATTAAAGCATTAATAAGCTTAATAATAATACCACAACCCCCTTTATATGCTTCTAACTATCATGATGTATTAAACTACA
>JANSVB020000282.1:4330-28583 GCA_025504935.2 Erythroxylum haughtii
CATCGATGATGGTTTCTCGCTGAGTTCGCAAACTCACCCAACATTGCATTATTTTTCAGGACAGCGATAGTAGGTTTTCCTAGCTCCAGAGTTTGAGACTTCTCTGCCTTGTAGATCATGTCGGCAAGAGAAGCTATGGCACAGAGGTGGGTCAGCTGGGATCTTTTTGGGATGACCTAGTTAGGAGATTCAGTTCCTTTGTGTATTGTATAGACTGTGGTTTGGATAAAATTGTATAAGTACGGATTTGAGAAATGAAATGAAAAAGTAAATTTGGTTTCAATTTTTAGTGATATTTTATTTGATGCCGTGTGGATTTTTAGTTGGTTGCTCGGTAGTGCACCTTTATCGTGAGTTATGTGTCGGAGCGACCTGTGGGCGTCTCGATGTGTACCCTACGGTAAGGGGGCGCTACAATTAATATAAAAAAGACCGTTTAATCATCATTTAAGTATAAAATTAATAAAAATACAAGTTATTTGAAATATTGCAATTTTATCTTATAATAAATAATAATTACATAAAAATTAAACAAAAAGAACAATAAAGATCTTATTACAATTTATAACAAGAGTTCGTGATGAGGAAACGACCAACTAGAAGTGGAACCTAAAATATATTTATTATTTAATTTACTATTAGTTAAATATATATTATTTAATTTATTTAAATTTTATTTGATTTATAATTATTATTAGTAATAAAAATATTTATTTTATTTTAAAAAATAAATTAAAAAATCAAAATAAAATTGAATTAAATAAGTAAATAGCTAATTAAAAATACTTAGAAAAAGGGGGAGGGGGAGGTACGAGGAGGGTAGAATTTAAAAAAAATTGAAAAATTTGTTAAATAGTCAACAAAGTTTCTTGTACTGACCAATATTTAAAATACTGATTAATACCATACGAAATCACTAGTACTGATCGGTATTTTTAAACATAATTTTGTACCTTTTTTAATTAATGCAGTACTTGTCAACCAGTACTGATTATTACAGTACGAAATCCATAACTACTTCTAAAAACCCTATATTGCAAAACGATGAGGTGTGTGTGAGTTTGAGGAAGCATCATCTGATGCAGGCATTATGTGCGTGTGCGTAACATGTGCCAATCAATGCAATAGTGGACCAAATACAGGATTAAAATCTTGATGTTATATGATAGTCATGAGATAAAACCAATTACTTGCTTTTCTTACATTTTTATTTTGTTCTAAGTATAAATTACCTTTGCTTAGTATTGCCAACGAAGAGAAAGTGAACTAAATTTCTTAGACATATGCTATGTTTGAGAGTTTTCAAAGTTGGAAAGAAAATTTATGTCTAATATGCAATGTCGTCATTAATCCCTGTTGAGGATTTAGTGACAAAGTTTTAGAGATATATTAACATCATATAGTTGACAAAATGTATTGACATTTTAAGTTCACTAATATCTAATAGATTTTAGTGACAATATATAAGATGTATGTCAACATTATGATGACATAATGTAAAAGGTTGCATAAAGTAGAGTTGAAAAGTATAATACCTTAATGAAATTGTTTCACTCTATTTATCCTACTAAAAATATATAAATGAACTACAATGGAAGGCATTTACTAAGAATGATAATAGGTATCATTAAAAGAAATGATTGTATGAATTTTCTTGGTTATAAGTGATTTAATAGAGATTGTATATATTTTTAATTCATGCTTTGGGTATTGGACACTAAATTTAGGTTCAACACTATAATAATATTGAATGTATGATATGAAATATATTATTAAGTAAAAGTAGTCGATATAAGTTTACACAAATAATTTGTATGTGGTGTATCAAAGGAATATACTTAACATAAGTGGCAAGAATAAAATTTGAATAATAGATACTATTCTTTTATTCCTTATTGATTAAATAAATATAAAAAGAATCATAAAGTTATATACAAAGATTTATGTATCCTTTTGATTATAAATCATATGAAATTTGTGAAACTTGTTAAGTTGAAAAATAACCAAATCAACCTTTGGTGAAAAGATGATACTGACAATGACTTGTGAAGTCTTATACATAGGATGTATTGGATGTAGTAACAATTCATAAAATGATGATTTTGTTATTTCATTAGATTACCAATGATTTTATATAATATAGTCATATGTATTAAATGAAATATTGATTTAAAATTTTGAAAAGTTCAAATCGTTTAAATCTAAGTAGAAATTAAATATTGAGAATGTTGAATCATTTCGATGAGATTGACGTATTGAGATATACAATTTTTGGTTATCTATAAGGAATGAGATTTTCTGGGGCATATCCCCACAACTAAATTTCATAAGAGTATGGCTTTGTGTAAGGAGGAAAAACATAATATGAGATATAGTATTATGCAATATTTATTTCTTTTGTAGCTAAGCCTAATACTATAACTTATCTTCAAAAGTTTCGATTAGATCAATTAGCAAGATTTCATATTAGATATGAAACACTAAATCTTTGAAAGAGTCAAAGTTAATGATTTAAGGATGTGATTTTTAGTTGAAGCATATATTATCCAATAAGTTTAAAACTAAATTGAATAATAAAAAACATGATATATCTAAAAGGTTGGATAAAATCTTACAAACCTATTGAAGAAATTATTTGTTGCAATGTATATTTATAAGAGAATAGTTCTCAAGATAAGTAGAGGGAGTAAAATGAAATTTGAAAAGTTCAAATATCATGACAATATATCTAATTGGAACTAGTTGATACATTTGATATATAGTTGAACGATCATGAGAGATTTCAAGATTCACTTTTATGATGAATTCAAAGAGTTTGCTTTTATAGATAATTATTAATTTATCATTTTTAATAAGAAGGTTAATGAGAGTATAATTTTCCTCTTTAGTGGGAGTATGTAAAGACATATTGCTCACAAAGGGAACAATAATTCGTATTTTCAATTCTTAAATATATAATCGACAACAATAGTAATAACATTATAATAGAAGTTCCTCCAGTATACAAGATTTGGGAAAGTCTAGAAATACACAACCTTACTCTTAACTAATATATAGACTACTTTTGATAGACCCACAAAATAAAAATAATATAATATAAATATAACAATAACAACAATAACAACAACAACAACAATAACAACAACAACAACAACAATAATAACAACAACAACTTCAACAACAACAACAACAACAATAACAACAACAATAATAATAATAACAACAATAACAATAACAACAACAACAACAACAACAATAACAACAACAACAACAACAACAACAAAAACAAAAACAAAAACAAAAACATGAAAAGATACATATTAAAATAATAAAATAATAAAAATAAAAATGAAAGTAGATATAAAAGATAAGAATAAAAATAAAATAAATAAATATGAAAAAATAAAAAATATAAAAATAATAAATATAAAACAAGTTAAAGAATAAAAATAAAAGATAAAATAAGTAAATAAATACAACAAAAATAAAGAAGATAAATAAATAAATAAAACAAACAAGTCGTTACAAGAAAAAAGTTTAGGATATAAGTGAAGTGTTTAGGCTAAATAATTAAAAAGGAAGTACTATATATTAAATGTTTGGATGAAATACAAGATATAAGACTTGAAGGAAAATGCTTAAAGGACATATGAGAAAGAGAAAAACCTCTTTATCTGAGATCCTTAATCCATATCGTAGTACACCAAAGTTTTCTATTAAGGGTTATATTTTTGGTAAGTTTTAGCAGAGTTATATCATTCTTCATCACCTCTCCCAATTCTTCTTAGTTTACAGTCTCTAAATACAATCTTCTCACATTTTCTCGCTAGAGCATTAGGAATCTCCAACATGCCCAAAACCATTTAAGTCTTGTCTGTTTTAATTTTTCATTAATGTTAGCGACCTTTAATTTGTCTCTTACCATTACATTTTGACCTTATCTTTTCTAGTAAAGTTACACATTCAATAAATCATCTTGATATTTTTCACCATTAAATTATACTTGTTTAATGGGCCAATACTCCCTCCCATAGAGCAACCTAATCGCCAAATGATATAATTTACCTTTGAGCTTGAGTGATATCTTCTTGTCATATAAAACTCTTGATGCACTTTGATAAGTGAACTATATCTTCATCGATCTCTCTATTGCTTTGGATGATAGATCCTAGATACTTGAAACACTCTTTCTATAGTATCACTCCTAAACCAATCTTTACCTCCACATCAGAAGCCACCTTGTGGCCCAAAATGTTACACTCTAAGTACTTAGTCTAAGTCCTGCTTAATTTAAAACAGTCTAACAATTTAAAACCCTTCAATTCTAACGTGTCCCTCCAAAATTTTAGTTTGACATTGAAATCCTTTTTAGTCTCATCCATTAAAATAATATCATTAGTAAACAACATACACCAAGATACATTCCCTTGGATATTATTGACGAGCTCATCCATCACTACTACAAAAAAAGGCTAAATAAGGAGCATTGGTGTAGCCCAATATCAATAGAAAAATGCTCCATGTCTCCTCCTATCATCTTTAATCTAGTCTTTAACCTTTATGCATATCTTTAATAACCCATATATAGGTTGTAGGAACTTCCTTAACTTCTAAAGACTTCCTTATGATTTCCCTAGATACTCTGTCATAAGCCTTATATAGGGCAATAAAAACCATGTGTAGGTTACAATGTATTTCCTTTTAATATTCTATTAATCTTTTAAGGAGATGTAAAGCTTCTAAGGTGAACCTACCTAGTATAAAACTAGTTTCTCCGAGATAGATGCATCCTTTCCCACTGTCTTCTCAATCACCTTCTCCTGCAACTTTATGATGTGACTAAGTAGTTTGATACTTCTATAGTTGTTACAGCTTCGTATGTCCCCTTTGTTCTTGTATAAATGAATTAGTATACTAAGTTTCCACTCATCTAACATTTTGGTGGACTTAAAGATCATAGTAAAATGCTTGACTAGCAAAAGTAAGACCCTATTTGCTTAGGCTTTTCTACACCTCTAAGGGTATCTCATCGTGCTCCATTGCCTTTCCACTCTTCATCTCATTCAAAGCTCTTTTAATTTCTTTCCTTGTGATTAGACAACATGTAAAGTTAAGATGCCTTTTGGACATGCTAAAATTACCTAAAGAGATTTTGTCCTTTATGCCTTTATTAAAAAGGATAAAGAAGTATCTCTGTCACCTTCTCCTAGTGTTATTTTCATCCACGGGTACCCAACCTACAACAAACTTGATCTAAGTCTCTTACTTTTTTTCCCTAGGTCTTTTTAACTTAAATATATCATTTTCTTATCTTTAATTTCCAATTGTTGGTATAATTTCTCGTAAGCTTTACTTTTAGCTTTTAAGACTATCTTCTTCGTCTCTTTCTTTGTTAGTTTATAGATTTCTCTATTAACTATCCTCTCCACCTGTATGATACTATCCAGGAGAGCTTTGTAGGCAACCTTATTGATCTTAACCTTTTCTTATACCTATTGATCCCATCATCAAGAGTCCATCTTACTATCCCTATGCCTTTTAGAAACATCTAAGACTCTCTAGTTGTCACTACAAGAAAACAACACAATTTACGATGTTTAAAAAACATTACAAAATGTAAAAAAATGTCATAGAATACAATTTGTGAAGTTTAAAAAAAACTAATAAAAAACGTCGCAGAATGTGGTATAGGCAAAAGTTTTTTGCGATGTTTCCCATAAAACGTTATAGAAAACATGGACATTCTGCGACATTTTAAAAAACGTCACTGAAAGATTGGTCTTTCTGCGGCAATTTTTAGAATGTCACGGAAAGTCATATTTCGCGACGTTTTTGAAAACGTCGCGACAAGTCACATTCCGCAACGTTTTTGAAAATGTAGCAGAAAGTTCCGTGACGTTTTTGGAAACGTCGCGAAATTTATTTAACTATTATTTTTTCATTTTTCAAAAATCATTTTAATTTAATAATTTTTTAATTTTAATAAATATTTTTTAAAATAAAATTATCATTACTGCCAAGCATTTTGTTAGCTACTCAATCATGACAATTTAATTTACGAACTATGGTCTCGCTGGTTGGTAACACATTTTAATTTGTGCTCAAGTAAAGATCTTAAGTATTGATCACTGTTTCAATGGATTTAAGAACACTTGTTCTATATTAGGTGTACAGTTGCATTTTAAGTACTTTACAATGAAGAGTTTTGCTCGGACTTTCTTGATTGTCTCATAAAAGGATTATAAACCAAAACTACTTCTTTAGTTACAAATCTTTTATTAGTTGTAAAGTAAAAACTCAAGAGGCTAGTATACGTTTCCAACTGGGGATTAAATCTCGTTCTCCTTCGCCAACCTTTTGTACACATAAAACCTGCACTTAAAACTGGAACAATCTCATCGCCATCAACAGAAAAAATGCCACCTTTCAAACATGAGCCCTCACTTTCACCCACTGCTGAAGTATCAATTTGAAAGGGAATGGAGCATACAGCAGCAGGAGTTGACTTACAAACATATGCTCTTTCAGTAGGTATTCCAACTCCATACATAGAGTAGATCTCCATATCGGGAGCATGCGGTCATCTACAAAACCAGTAACAACAATTACTTTCTAAATCAACATTGTACATGGCACATGTTTTACAAACCAACAATCAACAGAATAGGTGTGTTCCTTACTACAATCAAAACTAAAACACTCTTGGATTAGCAAGGAAAAAGATTTCCAAAAATCTAGGAGTTGGAATTTACAAATGTCTTCTTGTTATATCTCACAAAGAAATGTCATATAATCAGCTATTATAAGCTCCATCAATAAAATGAAACCTGAATTTGGATTATTGAACACATCAATGTCAATACAAGAGAAACAGATAGAGTAAATTTAACATGCTTTAGTAAATTTTACAAACAAGAAGGAAACTGGATATAGTCACTTTGTTTCTAAGGGGTTTGACCAATATTTAAAATGCTCATATTTTGGATCATCCAAATTGTCGGCAATCCCATATGAAAAATGACCACTTCCACGGGCCATAAGCTTTGGAGCAACAAAATGAAGTAAATCCAAAACTGATGCAGCCGTGTATACTTTGTGATCGGCGACAGCTTTGATACCAACAACACCCATTTCTTGGTACTCTGTCCAGATATCACAGTTGTTTGCAGGGTTAGAACCCTTAACAACATCCTGCCAATAAACAAAACTTAGTAGTATAACAGGGTATGGGACTCAATAAAATAAAAAACAGTTGCATTTCATCGGATGAGCTGATCACCGAAAAGACAAGTAAAAGAACACCGAAAGAAAACCTTGAAATCAAAATTTTCAATTTTGGAGGAGTGAAGTGCAGCCACATCTTTACCAAACGATAAAATTCTTCCATAATTCACACTATTTGTGAAACTTGAACTCCCTTTACCAGCTTGGCCATTAGCTTGGGTACTATTATTCTTCAGTTTCTTTCCACCACAACTGTAGTTTCCTTCAGGTGACCAATCGAGGCCACCCCAGATTGTCTCTCCTCCTTTTGGTATCATGGACATGGTTGAATCCCATGTACGAGTCATCCGCATTAGATGCTGTAGAGTTTGAAGACCAAAAACATCCTTCTCCAAGAAACCTGGTGCGTACGCCCTGAAGGATGCTTAGCATGTATCAAGGTCTAAGAAGCAAGAGTAAACTGGAGAAAGCAAAAGTGAGAGTGCCCTTGAAAGAGCATGTCGTTTTAGACAGGGCAGATTTAACCTTCGAAGAGGCCAACTGCAATCCAGCAATGGAATAACTAGCATCAAGATAGTCTAAAATTTTTGGATGTACAAAAGAGGAACTTCCTTCAAACCCAAAAACAGGCAAATAGTGACCCTTCCATTTCCCCCTGTCTTGAGCCGTGAAACTGAAGAACAAATGCACTAAATACTGTGGAAGTCTTTAAGATGGAAAGACATATTTCCCTCACTAGACAACAGATTCACCAATATCTGATTTCATCCAGATAATACCTAAGACTGTCTACAGATCAACAAGTCCAACTGATTTCAAAAGCAGGATAGAAAAATTCCAACAAAGTTAGATAGACTATGTTGGAATTAAAAAGATTAATGAAAACGTCAAAATTTGGCATATTAAGATTTTAAAAAGTATTAATAAAATTGCAATAAACCTATGTCTGTGTTAAATAGCAAATCCAAAGAAGGTAACTAGTAAACAAGCAATCTGTAAATGTTTCTCTGGCCTGAACACCAAAGCCATGAAAGAACAGGAAAACTAACAGTTCATGATAGGAGAAAAACCTGGCAACAGCTATATCCCTGGCTTCAACAGAGAAAATTCCCGATACAGCTTTTGGTACACCTAAAAAGGGTCCGCCAATGTTCATCACTGCCTTTATATGCTTAGCACACCAGTCTGATCCACCACCTCCACCCACTGGTGCTGGTGCCTCAACCCACTTCATAAAATGCAGAAAGTACAAAACGCCCATGGAATGTGGAATAACAACTACCTTATTTCCACCATTGGTAGCAACCATGAGCTCAATATTGCTTTTTATTCTACTCAGAGATTGGTCCCTGACCTGATTGATTACATCAGGCAAAAATTGATGTGAAGGAGGAGGACGAGAATAGGATACAGGCAATATTAGAGATTGTATTGAATATGATTCAGCACAAAACAAGAAAGCGACTACAAAAGAATGAATTTGCAATTAAAAAGCATACCTCTGTGCTCTGAAATGACATTCTCCAGTCATATGCAGCCATATACATGGTTTTCTCCTCATAACCAATGCGAGCAAGATTTGCTATCAAAACTGCCCAGACAAAATAACTCGGGGCAAAATAATCAGCAGCTACAAGTCCAGATACAGGTCTGACTCTTATACCAGGAGGATCCATTCCGGTTTCATTGTCAAGTGACATGTGCTCAACCCAACATAAAGGTCTGTATGATAGAAATGGAAAAAAAAAAAAAAAACCATGCTCTTTTAGGGTCTATTTGGCATTCTGACTTTATAATAAAGGTATTCCTTGTACCACCAACCAATTGTTACATCTTCTGCAATACATTGTAATCAAGATGCAGACCTAGCCAACACCATGGAAACTCTATTCCTTTCATGTGGGAATTTTCAATTGCAATTTTAATGTTGAACAGCTTAAGTGTAAAGGTTCTTCCAGAACAAATCCAGTTACTGGCAACTAAGTTATTATAAAAAAAATGACTACAAAATGTGTACCCATAATAACGAAAAGCAAGAAAAGCACAAGGTTTGCAGTATTTGGCATCTCAAATTTCAACAGAACAGAATGTCAGAATCTCATGTCTACAGACTCAAATTCTAGTTGCGAGCCAATAGATTCTATACGTTCAAACTTGTCAAATCAAATAATTTCATATGTTGAAATTTGCAATGTTTGAACATAGCACATTACAAGGAAACTAAACTTTACTCTCACATCCTATCCAACTGGAGTAAAATTTGTCGCTTGCACTTCCAAAATTCCCACTTCCTCGTATACTCAATAGGCATAAAGTGGCTAAGAAGAATAAGCTAACCTCATATGAGAAACATATGTGCAAATGTGCAACAGAAGCAAAAAAAAGCAGAGGGACCCACTGAAAGCGGTATCTAGTTACTATCCTTAGCTTTAAGAAACTCGAGAGAACCGTCAACAGTATGGTTCTTATAGCCTTAGCACCTTAGTTAATGTCAGAAACACACTTTAATGAGAAAGCTATTTTCCATTAAAAGCAACACGATTAATACAGATTACCTCTTATAAACTTCACCAAACGTGCCACCCCAAAGCCGCTTTCTAAATAGTCCCTCGGCGCACTGGTGACCTTCCCACAGTTCAAGCCCACCGGTGACAATTCCAGGGACGAAGACCACAGGATGCTTCGCCGTGAGCCCTTCCTTCTTCAGTTTGACGCCAGGAGGATCTGGCATGGGTCCGGTGATGGCCTCCGTCACGTACTGAGGGATAGATGCGGGCATTGCATTGTAGAGAAAGAGCAATAACCACCACATGGAGCATATAAAACCAATCAACCAACAACAACTGTCGACACAACTCCATCTCTTAACTTTCTCTGCTTTCCCTCTCGTTGGCTTCTCTCCCTCGTCTTTGTATCCACAATTCTGGGTCTTTGAGGTATCCAGAGGCGGCTGCGGCGGCTTCCTGCGCCGTAAAAACGACATGGTTCGCCCCTCCGGAAAAAAAATCAGCAGCAATCAATTCGAAACAATGATTAGCCTTTAAATAAATCGAATCAATGAGCTGGAGCTGTGGCGGCAAGCTCGAAGCTTTTCGTGTCCTTAATTTGGACTACCTTTCCTTCCGTAGAAGCACGAAACGACGTTCGCGTTCGCCCCCAGGAGATCGTGAAATCAGCCGGTGAGTGGCGACGTGTAAGGACCTGATTGGACAGCTCGGTTGGGCGCCGCTGGTCTTATTTTGGGAAGTGGTGACGGAAGCTGTAAACTTGGACATCGTTGGCGTGGGCCCCATTATGTCCAGATGATGCTCGTGGCGCGACGACGAGAAATCTGAAGGCTGCTTGTGCAGGGTGATTAGGGTGGTCCAGAGGACCAGAGAATAAAATGGAGCTTTAACTTAAGCAAGGGGAGTTGACAGTATTAGTTACGTAAGCGTGACAGTGACCGAGGATGAAGGTTGTCGGTTTTGAGGGTGTTTGAATTAGGTGGGTCCCCATTGCCCTTGGGTTTGGGAGTTTTAAGATATGTTTGGGAGTTTAGGATGTAATGGAACGGAATGGTAATTAACGGAACGGAAGGGAATGGAGTAGAATGGAATGGAATGAAATGAGTCACTCTATTGTTTGGAAGTTTAAATAAAGTAAGAGAGGTTTGGAAGGTAAGTCATGTCATTCTATCATTGACCCTCCAATTTGGAGGGTCACAAAATATTAGATTTTGGATGGCAAAGGATGGCTTCCAAAGCTATTAATTGTCATTCCATCATGTTTCAAAATAGACTCCTAAACAATGGTCTGAGTCATTTGGATCATTCCATTCCATTCTATTTCATCTCTCTATCCACATCCAAACATACCCTTAGAGAGAAACAGGCGGATGGATTCAATAAGATACGTGGGGCCCAATTGGTAAGATCTTTTTGAATTTGTGTGGGACACTGACACTCTCAGCTCAAATCCCAGAATAGTACCACTTCCACGTGATAGATGCATGACAGCGCGTGGACGTAGACGCCACCTGTTAGTATTATAATATAATTTTTTTTATTATTTTATGACTTTTTTAAAAATGTAAACACTGATATGAGTTCTGACCGAGGCTGGATTAGACGAGTTCAGATCTCCTTTTTAGTATTATAGTGTTTTATTGTGTCCAATGAATCTTAGCTGTTTATTTATGTGAATTTTGTGTAGGTCCCGCGTAGATTTCGCGTAGATCCCACAAAATAAATAGTTTAGATTTTATGGACAGAATAAGACAGGACAATATTAGACAGAAGCTTGTATTCGGACTGGACATACAGTCGGCCCAATCTTAGTAGTCGTCGGATGTCTTGTCACCGAGTAGCAACAAACTCTCGTTATCCTCGGGCCCTTTAGGGTTTCAACAACATTTAAGTATATATTCTTCTGGTCGGTAATTAAGCACACATCCACCCATTGTTACCCCACTTAAGAAAGCATATGGCTAATTAGATCCTAGGAGAGCTTCGTGTTGGGCCCACCTGTCCTATTCGTGGTTGTTGTTGTTGGCTATTGGGCCTCTACACTGAACCAACAAAGTGGGCCTAATTGCAATAAATGTGCCTATAACCACATTATCTTCTTCACTAATTACATAACTAAACTAGAATCCTAAGCGCCGAAACAGTGGCTTTGGAACCGGACCACTTCGATCGTACACGGTAACCGGTTAACTGTCGGTAACAGGTAAAGGCGTAAAGCGAAACAAAAAAGCGAGTTCACCGAAATCAACACTCTTACTCTGTTTACTCTCTTCTTATTCCCTTTATAGCTATCAAAACCCAACGAACCAAGAACATTCCCTTACCTCCCTCCTTCACTCCCCATCTCTTTAGCTCCTCCTTTTCTTCTTCCCTTTTTTATTTTTTTAAATACGATCTCTGATCGGTTTCTCATTTCTGAATTCATTCGTTTTACTAATCACTTAGTTAGTCGGGACAGAGAATTCTGATATTAATTCTACATTCTTAACCCCTGTTATCTTCTCGTGACACAGTCTCGTTGTCTTTTCTTGAAATGCTGACTTGTATAGCTCGCTCCAAGCAACCCGGCGATGACTCGCTGAGTCAGCCGGAGGACTCGTCCATCGCCAACGCTTCCTCTGCCAAACATCAACAAGCCATGAAGTCTCTCACCTCCCAGGTTAATTTCAAGACCCTAGAAAGGTAATTGATTGAACCGCAATTGTGAATTTGATTTCTCATTTTCCTTTCTGTGTTTTCTTTTTGGCTTTTACAGCTCAAAGACATGGCACTGAAAGCCTCCGGGGCATACAGCCACTGCAACCCCTGCACGGCCCCGCGGAATCAAAGCAGGCTGAAGAATAGCAGCAGCAGCAGCAACAACAACTCGATGGAGTCGGACGTCGAGTCCGACCGTTTCCGGTGGTCGTTGAGGCGGACGGGGAGCTCGAGCTCCACGACGCCGAGAACTTGGGGGAAGGAGATGGAGGCCAGATTGAAGGGTATATCGAGCTCGAGCGGTGAGGGAACGCCGAACTCGGTGAATGGAAGCGGGCGGCGACTGAACCCACCGGTGGTGTTCGTGGAAGAGAACGAGCCTAAAGAGTGGGTCGCTCAGGTGGAGCCCGGCGTTCTCATCACTTTCGTTTCACTTCCTCGCGGTGGGAATGATCTCAAACGGATACGCTTCAGGTACGAACGTCGTTTCCTCTTTGTTTAAACGGTCGTGATTCTCTGTAAAAAAAGTATTATTCTGATCGGACGGCGAGCACGATTTTAGGGGCGCATTTGGGACATGATTGATTGGCTACTAAGTTATAGTCTCTTTTATTCTTTTGTCCTTAAAGGGAATGAAATCCTAAGTCGTGTTTGGACGCGTGGCGGATTAGCAAATCCTGTTATGGAACACGCGAACAGTAGAACCAAACACTACCTTAGATTGCCTGTGTTGGATGTTCGAATGTAGAATGGTGTGCGGGGCCCATAGAGAACAGGGAGAACCACGCCAAATTGAAAAAAGCAAAATCTATCGGAGAAAAAGTCCAAAAGGGGAAGTAATTGTGGCTGAGAGCAGTGAGTGTATGGGGCCTACGTTATGTGATTGTGTTGGGACCCTTTTCACTGCGACAATGTCACTTTGTCGGGAGAGGGAACTTTGCTTTGTTCTTACTTGCCCAATTTATTTTTCTGCTGAAACAAGTTCTTTCACGCCTGACTCTGACTGATTCTTCGTGGCCTTTTGTGACCTTACGCTTACCATTTCTTTGTCATTTTGTTTGCTCATCATCACCAAAACGTCACACATCAGAGAGCTATTGAGATTTACTCGTAGTTTACAGGGGACAATGACAAGAAAATGAAGTGAGTTGCCTTGAAATTGGGTTTCAGTGCTGACCCCACTGCCCCCTATCTCTGACTTGATTCCATGGGGGGGGATGATTAATTTCTCTTTGTTGACTTTTTATAACCCAGAAAACAGTTTAGTACGAAGATCATCATCTTGTTGCTTATGCTTGTGCTGGTGCTTTGGGGGATGTGATCCTCTGTACCCCATAACCTGTACCAATTCTGTGCCAAATTATCTTAACTTTTTATTTATGTGAGACCCACATAAATAAAAGGTTGGGATGGCTTGACACAGGATTGGTGCAGATTATAAAGTACCGAAGATTTGATGTGGTGCTTTGGAGGTGGATCCTTCTCATTGTTTTGACTGATTAGACACCTACTATAATAATAATGTTCCTACCTAACATATCATAGCATGCTCTGCTTCTAAAGACTAAAGATGGTTAATGCTTTTAAAAGTAATGTTGCTGCTTCCCTTTTTGTCAAAAGAGGTTCTTAGCATTCAGATTAGTGGCTTCTCAAATAATCAATTAACACTTGACCCTTGGTAGGCTTGAAGCATTAGCATGTGAACAAGTAATTATTAATACCATTAGCAAAAGTGTAATATGCAGGGCTTAAGTTCATAATTTTGTGGGAATATCTTGTTTCTTCATGTATTTTCACTTTTTGGTTGTAATTCTCAAAGGCATGTCTCTTATTAGAAGTGATAGCTTTGTAAAATTATTAAGGCCTGAATGGCAGTTTTTATTTTCTCTGATTGTAGTCGAGACATGTTTAACAAGTGGCAAGCTCAAAAGTGGTGGGCAGAGAACTATGACAGGGTAATGGAGCTTTATAATGTGCAGAGGTTGAATCGCCAAGCTTTTCCTCTTCCAACACCTCCGAGATCTGAAGACGAGGTAAACTCCTCCTTAATTATCCAACAAAGACTAGATCATGCACCCACTTAGATATGATGTTTGAAGAGTAACAATATATACCTGTTCAGACCTCGAAGATGGAATTTGCGGAAGACAGTCCAGTGACACCACCTCTTCACAGAGAAAGGTTACCTCGTAACTTATACCGACCAACAGGGATGGGTCTGGGCTATTCATCCTCGGATTCACTTGACCACCACTCGATGCAAGTCCGCAATTATTGTGACTCGGGTCAAACATCAACGCCAAAACTGTCCAGCATCAGTGGCGCCAAGACAGAAACATCCTCAATGGATGCATCCATCAGAAGTAGCTCGTCGAGAGACGCAGATCGTTCCGGAGAGCTTTCCTTCAGCAATGCTAGTGATATGGAGACTGAATGGGTTGAACAGGATGAACCGGGAGTTTACATTACTATCAGAGCCTTACCTGGTGGCAAAAGGGAGCTAAGACGTGTCAGATTCAGGTAACATTCCTCTGCCAACTCTAGGACAGAATGATTAACACCTTTTTTCTGCACTGGGATGAATTTGGAAGAGAGTGCCATATAAAGAGCCAATTGTTCTGTTTTTTGGCTGGAACAGTATTTAATTGATCTTCACATTCTCATTGTGTTGCAGCCGGGAGAGATTTGGGGAGGTGCATGCCAGAGTCTGGTGGGAGGAGAACCGAGCCAGGATACACGAGCAATACTTGTAATATTAAAGCAAAGCAAACACAGTATCAGCTTGTGTCTCTTAATTTTGTGGGGTTGTGTTCTTCTTCTTCTTCTTCTTCTTCTTCTCTCTTCCTCTCTTCATTGCCATATCCCTTCAGTAGATATCTGAGTAGGTGCCATTGGCACAGCTTGATTTTGAGAAAGACGCATACGCGATCCCTGAAGCTGTTACATGCTTGTGAAGTTTACCGACTTCATAATTGCAGGAGCAAACTACTAGAGGATGGAGATCGTGAACATAACCTATATATAATATATATATAAGAATGGATGGGTGGATTATGGATAAAAGAGCAAGGTCTCGTTGTGTATTTTACAGTAATGTGGGTGGTCTGGCACAACATGGATGTTAATGAAAGATTTTATTCTCATGATTATTGCTCTTATTCTCAAGATTCACCATTCTTTTGGTAGCGAAGCATGAGCAGACTTCTTCCCTTAGCTCTCACAATGCATAAATAAAGTCATCCAAATTTATAAGAAAAAAATTGTAATTTAATGAGAAATATTGATTTAAAATAAATAAAAGATATAAATAATTTTAAAATTATAGTTAAATAAAGTGGTTTTTAATATATAGAGATATTTTCAGTAATTTAAAAATTATAAATTACTTAAAAATGAACATGGACCTAAGGCTCTTCTCTGTAGTACTGCTTGAAAGCCCAGGACTGTCATGGAACAAACTACATAAAATATGGGCCAGCAAGCTCTAACTGTGCTTGTGAAGCATATTCCTTACAACCCAATGTTTGTACAGTGTGCAGAAAGAATGGATAAGGTTGTATCTAAGTAAAACTTGTAAACTAAACATTCTCTTGTGAAGTTTTTATATTAACTTATTTGATTTAGTTATTTTCTTATTTTTGAATTTATTTAACATATTTTATTTTTTACTCTTATTTTAACCTTGTTCTATATCCATCATAATATTGATTTTATTATTTGTGTATATATTTATATTTTTATACCTATTTATTTGTATATTTGTATATATTTATTGTTAGTATTATTTTCTTTTGTCTTTTGTCTTTTTTATTTTTTTAATTTTAATGTATATATATTTTTATGTGTGTCTAAGTGTCTACTTTTAAACCTTCCCAGACTCCTCGATCAATAAAATTTTTACCAAATTGTTATTATTGTTGTTGTAAAAATCTTGAATAAAAATGTGAAGAATGAATTAATCTAACAAAAGAAAGGTTAAAAGTTTATTAGTTGAGGAGGATCTATTCCAGTTGATAAATTCTTCCAAACCTCTAATATTCAACTTAAATTATCAAGAAGGAATGGAATAATTACCTTTGTGATAGTTTAAATACATACAAGTGTTTGAGCAACCCAACTGAGTTAAGATTTTCTGTCTAATTTTACCTTGTATAACTCTATCAAATGTTTAAAATGACGTCATTGTGAGCATTGGGCAAAAGTTTAAAGATTGTTGTTTTGGACATTGAACATTGCAAGTAGTTGGACAAATTAAAATTAGACTGAAGATCTCTACCGGATCCTATCATCTCATACTCTTTATATAAAAGAAAATAGGTAACTTTCTCTTTATTATATTTTTAATAAGTTATTCTATCTTTATTATTCTTATTCTCGTTAATTGTTGCGTCATTCTATCTATATTTTTAATATTTTAGAAAACTTAAAACTTATTTGGTTTTACTATAATTTTTGTTTTCCAATTTTATTTTAAATAAAATAAAATTGTTATTTAGTTGAATTTTTAATCTTTATATTATAATTTTCACAATTGATAAAATCCACAAATTTTAGTTTTTTGTTTATATTTTTCATAATCTAATTTATCATTAACTTAATCCATACTATTAAATTATATTAATTACTATTAAGAATTATAACTAACATAATTTAATTTTTATAATTTTTACAATTAAATTGAATCGTTTTCAGAAACATTTATAATTTTTTAAATATCAAATATCTATTTATAAATAATGACAAATAAAATTATAAGTAAAACCAAGCATCCCTTAGTAATTAAGTAAATATATACACAATAATGAGGAGTAAGAGTGAAGCTAATATTCTTAAGAAATTTGTTTAATTAAGAGAAAAAGATCTACACAATATAGGAAGGAATGCTGGTATGATTATTTAGCACAATTCAAACTTATGTGAGAGATTTAAATAATATTATTTAATTAATTAGTTTATACAAATAGTTTATTTAATTATTACAATAATAAATAATTTTTACTTTAAAAATTACAACTAAAAATAAAATTTTATAACAAAAATAATAATTGAAACCAATCATTCTTTAGCTTTTGTTTAGTTGGACTTATATTAGTAGAGTTTTTTTTTTCTATTGATCTTTTTGAAGAAGAGCTTTTCTAAGAAATCAATTGACTGCTTAACTGTCATTTAAAAAAAAATTGAAAGGGCTCCATACAATAGAATGTTTGGCAACATAAAAATAAAAAGTATTTTTAATTTTAATTATATTTTATTTTATAATAAAAATTATTTATGTATATACATATTATTTAAAATATATTAAACAATATGCAAAGCACAACATATTAATTATGATATAATCTTAAACCATATGAAACATAAATGAAAATATATCTAAGCATATCTTTTATATGAATTATAATATAAGTAAAACTAATATAAAAAATAAATACATATAAAAAGCCAAATGATATTATATAAATTTCAAAATAAACGTAAAGATGAATTTGTGAGTATTGTAGGAATTATGTGTAAAATTTAAGGACTTTTTTTAAAAGCTCTAAATTTGAGCTTATTAGAAAAGTTATATTTTGACTGAAAAAATCATATTTATTAAAGAAATTCTTTTTTATTTTATAATGAAAATCTCATTTTTCACAAAAAAAAAAAAAAGATTTTTGTGATAGAAAAAAATAAATATTGTTTCAAAAGTCCATCCAAATAAAGAATTAGTACAATAATGACGAAGTGTAAGAGCAAAGTTGACAGTCTTAGAAGCTTCGTTTTCTTATCAGCATTTAAGATCCTGGAATGTTGGAATTATTATTTAGCATAATTCAAAATTATTAAAAAGTATGGGTTCAATTAAAGCCATTGCCACCCTGGAAAATACACTCTCCAAAGCGTCCGGTACAGTTCTAATCCTTTCTTAAAAAGGTTTCCTTTTTGTTCACACGCAGGCGTATGCAAAACTCCATCTGCTTCTGTGTCTTCTCTTTGCTTCTTTTTCTCTTACAGTCCTGTCCATTTTCCAAATCCAAAGCGCGTTCTGTTTTTCTCCTCTGTTCTTGTCGTCGTGTTTGCCTTGTCTTTCCTCTTACCTCAGCACTCGTGTTCCCTCTCCATATATATATATATAATCCCATTCCCAAAAGCTTGACGTACACAAGCATTTTATTATAGAAAAACCAACGTTAAGCAGATCATAAGTTGCTACTGTCATCTTTCTCTCTTCCTTCACATGACTACACTCTGTTTTTCCGTTCTATTAATGGGTCTTTGCAGCTTTTGACATTCTCTTGGCAGACACTAGAGCTTTTAACTATACTTATCCTGTCCTTGCACTTCCTCCGTTTTCATCTTTATAAGCTTGGTTTGTAAGTCTCAAGTTTGTGTGCAGAAACATGAATAGGAGGGAGAGATCTCCAAGAGAACATGAATTCCCTCAGAGCAGAAGAACCCCGTCATTCTCTTCTTCTCTTCTCGACGCTATTTACCGTTCTATTGACGAATCAAACGGTGGAGAACAAGTGTTTGGTGGGCAGTTCAGGGAAAGAGCCTCGGTCCAGAAACAGAGCAAATCTGTTTCGGTCAGCCGGCGTGATTCTTGCTTTGAAGAGGAAAACGATTTGTCAAATTTTCGACGAGGTATGGTGATTGATAGTTGGATGGAGAAGCGTAGCACTCGTAGCTATAATCACTACAATTCAGCTTCGAGTTCTTCCGATTCCAGCTATGGAGGAGGTGTGTTCTCTTCTTCAGAAACTGACTCGAGTTCCAAAGGAACTTCAAGAAGAATTCCCAGTTTCACCCCGCAAAGAACCAATCTTTCAGAGAACCAACGACAATCCAAGGGCGAAGGAGGGTTTACAAAGACGAAACTTAAAGCCTTGAAAATCTATGGCGAGTTGAAGAAAGTAAAGCAGCCAATTTCACCAGGTGGTCGCATTGCCAGCTTCCTTAACTCTTTGTTCAGTTCCAGCAGTGCAAAGAAAGTGAAAACGTGTTCCATTGGTGCCATGGAAGACGTCAGATTCGAACCTAAGTCGAAGTCTGCATGTTCCTCTGTTACATCCTTCTCAAGGTCTTGTCTAAACAAAACTCCTCCTCCAAGAGCAAAGTCTGGTCCTAACGCTACAAAACGGTCAGTTAGATTCTATCCTGTGAGTGTGATTGTTGATGAGGACTCTAGGCCCTGTGGTCAGAAATGTATTTACGAAGATGATCCTGGTTTGATGCCAATGCCAAAAAAAATTGTTAAAAGCTGTTCAGTAAAGGAAGCTGTAGCCAAAGGGTCAGATTATCTGAGAAGTCACAAGAACAAGAATGCCAGGAAATTGGATTTCAAGGGTTATATTGTGAAAGAAGAAGAAGAAGATGATGATGATGCAGAGAGTTGTTCAAGTTCTGATCTTTTTGAGCTTGATCATCTTATCGGAATTGGAAAATACACGGAGGAGCTCCCAGTCTTCGAAACTACTAGTCTGAAAACAAATCAAGCCATTGCTAATGGCTTCATTCTGTAGTTTCATTTTTGCTGTAACAGATCAAGGTTACCATCCTAATTACTGGGTTTTGGGGATTTGTTTAGTGAATAAGCGTTCAGTTATGTTACTGTAACATACCATTCCTGCCTAGAAGTAAAAGCTTTTCTGTTCATAATCTTAATGAACATACTAATTGTTGGAACAGAGTATTCACATTATCGTTACCATTAAAGCAAACACATAAAGGTGAATTAAAAAAAAAAAAAAGCAAACTGACAGAGATCTTCTTCTTCCCATAAGAAGTGATGTTCTCACTTTTCACTGCCTTAGCACATGGCCTCAACTTGGCAAAACCAAATTTGTCTCACCATAAAGTCATAAACTTTGAAATGTGCATTATTTCTTTTCTTTCCCATTGGTAGTAATTAGTTATCAGGTCACTGTCTCTTTCGTTCTTCGTGCTTCTCGTCCTGCTGATGATTTTTCTTCACCTTTCTCTTTAAGTAATTCTAATATTCAGACACTAACTCGTGTTTCAGATTAGAAAAATGTCAACAACCAGAAGGAGAATGGCAATCTATCAGAGATCTCGATGTCTGAGAAACCAGGGATATGAAGGTGGTTGAATAATTGGAGAGGACAAGTAGGGTCACGCATAAGGAATCTCACAAGTCAAAATATGGCAGGATTAAACATGATAACTAGCAGACATCCAAACTAACTTTTTACACCAAAAGGAGTAAACAAAAAGCTTTCTAATCAGCTACTGCTACTAAACCACTACTCCATGCATATATTCCTCGGGGAGGATATGGGCACACCAGTGAGTGACTGAGAGTGGCCTCCATCGTTGACTTAGAGACTCATCTCTTAATTGCTCCCACTCCCTCCAAAAGAAGATAAGAATCTTTCAAAGAAAACACAGCCAAGATGACTTATCCACTGGATTTTCACGTCCTCCATACTCAAAGATTTGAACTTGGCAATGATGGGAGTTTCAAATATTAGTTAGTGCAATGATGAGAGAGCCTTACCTTAAAATTATGTTTATAAATTTTTTACTCTTTTTTTTACATAAAAGGAAAGAGTAAATCAGATACTAATTAGGCGGAGAAAACTGCGCCTCCACTGATCAAATATTTTACTTTCATTCCAAACAGAAAGGCTAGACCAAATCTTTTGGGAACGAGACATACAGATCCCAGTTGGATTACTGGAAAATTTACGGGTTTAGAAAGCAAACAAAATCCCACTACGAGCAGGAACAATGCCAGTGAGCAGATGGTTCGCCTGTTTCTCACCAGCCAAACACATGCTTGTGGCCTATATCATACTGATAGATGATGTATAAATTTGCACCGAAGGACATGTGATGGTTCAACTTCATTAATGATCACGAACCACTGACCAGCTCCAATAATAATCCCTCCATATTTGTCTTAAATACAAATGTTCAAGTTTGGTCACTTCACTTGTCAATCTCTGGATACAGTACTGTGCACACTCTGTACTCGTGCACTTGTCTTGTGTAGGGCTAACTTTTAGTTCAGATCACAGGTGAGAATAAAGCTGTCCCTTCCCTATCCTTTCCCTTGGCCACGTACCGTATTCCTCTTTGCCTTTATTCCGGAGTCAAAAAAGTGTGTTTTAAAACTTACGGTTTACAATAAAATACATTTTAAAATTTAACATTTTAAAGCTTTTAAATAATAAATTCTAAATAAAAAAAATTGAACGGATAAATTCTCTGTCAATTAAATAAAATATTAAAGTATAAAAGTAAATTCTATTGTTGTATAATTAACTTTTAAAAATTAATTAAAAATATCATTTATAAATTTAAGCCAACAAATCTTATGTAATAATGAGATTTAGTAAATATCTTAGACAATGAATTTCATTTGTCTTGAAATAATGAGAAGTCCTTTAGGGGTAGTCGAGTTGGTAGAATAGGGATATGGAATCAAAAAGTTATTTGTCCGAATCTCATTACTTACGCTCTCTCAATCAAATCTGTCATACAAAAATTGTAAGTACTCGATTGACCTGATTTACAAACTATTGAGTTAATTCAGAAGTTTACCCGGTTCGCATATAAATGATAGCAACTGCATAAAAAAATAATAATGAGATATTTTTATTTAAAAATACAAAATAATATCACGTTAATATTAATATAACATTTAATTGATAAAGAGTTAGTATCGTTAAATTTTCATCTAATTAAGATCTGTTTTGAATATTTTAAAAATATTAAAACTTAATTTGAATGTTTCAAAATTCAAAGTATTAAGTTTTGTATTTTATTATAAATGTTCAAATACACTTCTAGCCTTTATTACCATCTCACCCATTTTAATATTTTGTAAGATTTCATGTCCTAATAACATGCCACGTGACTTCAGTTTATGATTAGGGATTTAGGGTTCATTGGCTTTTACTTGACATTGATAATTTCTTCACAAAGTTATGTTTTTCATATGTTTTTTAAGACATTCTCTCCATTAATTAAGAATAAAATAGTATGTTATTGGATATTTCAAAATTTTACATTTTAGCGAAATTTTATTAAATATTATTCCTTATATTTCAAGTACAATTTATTAGAGATGATTTTGAGTTAGTTTTTAAAAAGGGAAAATAAATTGAATATATTTTACTCTTATTTTTAGTTTATATAATTAAAAATCAAAATACCAATGCTACTTTTAATTATATTTTATTAATAATATCTTCTAATTAATTCTTTAGAACCCATATTTTTCTTTGTTTAGTATAAAAATTATATTATGTGTGTTAATCTCATCATTTTCATATTCAATATATGCAAGAATCATATATACTCGCATAACAATAAACTAAAGATCACTACCAGAAGAAAGCTCAGCTTGTAAAACAGAGAGTCATTACCAATAATCCAAAAACGACACCTTAATAGTAAGCAAGCTTGAGGGTTAAGTTGATAATGGCAACTGACTTTGTGTTTGTAAGCAAGAGTGAATGGAGGGGAAGGAAAGAGTGTAATTATTGTGGAGTATATTAAACACAAAGTAAATGATTAACTTTTTTAAAAATAGAAATGATGTTGGTCTGAGATTGATTAGTGAAATTTATATATATGTTATCAAGTACAAATTGAGTCGAGAGGCATAATTACGGAAGATGAAGGAATGATTAGTTTAACGAGGTGAAGTAATTACACATGAACGGTTCGACCGTCTAATCAAATATTCATATTGATAAAGGAAGAAAAGAAACAGCGACAGTACCGTTAAATAAAAGGAAGGTGGGCCTAGCACGCTGCATGGGGTCCTCCTCCAGCTGGCAGACTGGTATAGGAAGGAGGTTTTGTTATAGGATAAAATTATAATTATATTTAACCTTACGGTATAGGTGAGTTAGTAAAGATCTCTCCTAGCTTAAATGAGATTACGAGTTCGAACTCTTCTTATATATGAAATCATTTAAAATTTGAGGTCAGAGTTTTGCTTCTTGCAAGGAACCTACCGAGCTCGAACGGAGATTAGTCTAGGTATGGATGGCTTGAAGGTGCCTTCTTATAATTGGAATCCTTCTATAATATCTTGTGAAAAAATAATAATAATTATATTTTAATAATAATTAGTAATTAAACTAATTATTAATTTCAACCTAAGTCGGATCCAATGATGTTTTTATAGTTTATTACAAAAGCTTTAAGTAAAAACTTTGTTTCCTTTTGATGCCACAAAGAGCGCGTGCATTTAATGCACTAATGCACAACAGGACAGAACCGCACGTGACCACCTGCCATGTGGATGATCACTTACAAGACACGAGATGAAAAGGCTGTGACATGGGTCCACGTGCACTCGTGTGCGTCTCCTTTCTTTGAAGAAAAGTGAAATTCAGACATCTTTTCGGTCGCGTGGGTAAGTCTTCCCCTGCATTTCCTAATCAACCTTGGAGATTAGATCTTGCTTTTCTTCCCTGCCAAGTGAAAAGGACACGCTTTTCTTTATCTCTCTTTCAAACTTCAAAGGCATCTCCTTTCAGAAATTCCACCCTTTTTTTATTACGGGGGTAATTATTTTGTAGGCATGTCAATGATATGAAGGGTTGAGTTTCCGTACGGTATTATATATGAGTATTGGTTAATATAATTTTTTAAATTTATAAAATATTTTTTAATTTTTTAAAATTATAAAATAATTTATTGTCATACAATACAGTATTTTTTAACCTTGTATTCAAAATTATAATAATAAATAATAATCATAATTTTAATTTATTTTATTTTAAAAAATATAATTAAATTTAAAATATATTTTTAAAATATATAAATTTTAAATAAATTTTGATTTAATAATTAAAAATATA
>JANSVB020000284.1:16229-26448 GCA_025504935.2 Erythroxylum haughtii
TAAATTACTCAATTGTAGCGACGGAAATATGCTTTCCGTCGCTAATTTCCAACGGTATATTTTCCGTCGAAAATTTATTACCGACGCCTATATTTTTCCGTCGCTAATGTCCGTTGCAAATTTTGCCAGGACAAATTCCCTCCAAATTTAGCGACGAATATTAGTACCGTCGCTAAATCACTCAATTTTAAAGACAGAAAGCATATTTCCGTCGCTAATTGCCGACGAAAACGTGTCCGTTGTTAAATTTCCGTCGCTAATTTACATTTTTCTTGTAGTGTTCTCACTCTAATTAATGTCTTATTTGCACTTGATTAACCAAAAGAGCTCTTAAGAAGGAACTGATTTACTTAAAAGCCTTGGGAGTACATGAACCAAGCTAATTTGTGCATCTCAAAACACATCTTCCATTTGTTTCTCCCTCTATGTTGGTGAACTGGAAGTAGTATTTGAATGGATAATGCTTAAATTCATCTAGTCATATTAGTTCTTAACTTTTTTCATATATGATGTTTTACCAAGTTGGATTATGCCACTTGGCTTGGTTATTGCTCTTATTGTCTACTTAATACCAATTTTGAGTTTATATAACTCAATTAGATGTAAGTTTTGGAACAAATTTTGTCTCTCCATCTTTTAATATTTTTACTTAATTTATCATAAAAGTATTTCAAGTTTTAAATTGATCAAATTATCAAGATGATATAAGCAAAAAAAAATTAAGGATAATGAAACCAAATGAAAGATAATAGAATAGTATAATTTTAAAAAAGCCAAAAATCAATAATCATAAAATAATTTTATCATTAAGAGAATTGCAATTTATTTGTAGCTAAATAGGCATATCTTGACCTAATATTAAATTAAAAATTAACATCAAAATCTAGAAAAAGGGCACATATTAATAAATTATTTATTTATAAAAATTTTCAAAAAACAAATCAATCATCTTATCATTTAGTTGAAGTCTTCAAATTAAAAGTATATGTTTAAATATTTGGATTTTGATTCTCCATTTTTGTTTTAACATAATTATGATGCCTAAAAATAAGTAAATAATAGGATAACTATCAAAATCGTATCCATTTAGTAAAAGTAACTTACAGTTAAATTGAAAACATCGGTCTTCTCAGTAAGTCTAATTATCAAAATCTTATTAAAGATGTTACTATTACAAAACATCGAGGAAAAACTAGGATAATTTGTTCTTTCATAAAAAGAAGAATCTTAAAGAGAATATGCAAAAAAAATAAATATATATCCATATAATTTTGTCTTCATAGAGGTAAATGAGTATGGAAACAAAAATAAAGTAAAATTGTTGATAGCCTAAGAAGAATTGAGCACATTTGACCCAAAAGTAAAAAGGTCCAAATACTAAAAGTCCTAGAAGTCATTCGGCCAGAGAATTTATGGACATGGGAAGTGGTAAATTAAGTCCAGAAGAACCTGGGAGGCAAGATGGTTAATACGCAGTAAATGTGCAATTGGTAGTCAACAGATATAATAAAGTAAGAGTAAAAGTTGGAAAGTTATAAGAGAAACTACTTAAGGAAAAAAAGTTGGAAAATAACATGTGGAAGATAGTTAATTAGAACGTGATCATGATGGAAAGTGGGGGTAGAAGTTGAGCAAAATTGTTTAGGATAATCAAAGCTGAGAGAATTATATAAATTGACCAGCATCACAACACAAAGAGACACATAAGCATAAACATGGAATATTAGACCACTCCAACAAAAAGACCATGTTATTTCAATTTTTTTTTTGCATTATGTACTCATCCAATCATTATCTCAAATTTTCTTTATAGCATAAACTTTTCTTTTGCCTAAAACAAATAAACTCTTTAGTTTGAATTTTATGTCAACACTCTTTAGCATTTTAGTAGTTTAAAATTTTATTTTTTAATTTTTTAAAGCTCACCTACATAATCGAAAAGAAGTCAAGTATAAATTCCGAGAGAATTCTTATCGGAATGGGAGTTTCTCTAGTAAAGCCTGTCTTGAATTTCTTCAGAGACAATATGACATAGTCATTTATTTTGGGCATTTAGATTATTCTAGAAACTCTGTCAAGCTCCTTATATAGTTTGTGTAAAACTCTTGATTGTCTTTAAGGCTTAATTCATTGCATTTTCTCAAAAAAAAAAATTGATACTATTAATATTCATTTGTGCATTAGATAGAAGATCCCAACAGAATCTAAATATTTATAAATCATACCAAGTATGATATGATTTTGATTTGACTTGTTAATTAAATTAAGTGTAAAATAATTATGTTGTTTACTATAAGTTTCATTCAAGTTGATATTGGCATATATTTTGTAATCAATTAACTGGTTCATTTATAGTTCTAATAAAGAGGAAGACGGATTACTCTAGAATTGGATTTTCGGGAAAAAAAATTCCCTGTGTTGCGTTGCACTACATACTTTTAGATTATAGAGACAAATTGAATTCTTTTGTATATAATTGTAGTTTTATATCACTCAATACTAGATATGTTGGTACAGAGTTGAATCTGGTTAACGAAAACAACATATCTTGTCCCCAAATCTTTGTGCCTCCTACTCGTGAATACATCGTTATTTTGTTACTTTCTTTTGACTAGTTTGCTTTGATTTTCCACAAAAAAATATTGTGTTACGTTAAAATTGGAGTCCAGTCAAAATTTGCAGTGGTACTTATATATTTAAATTCATCAATATCTTTAAGCTTAAAAAATCAAACTTTTAATGACTATAAAATTCAAATTCGAATATGAAGAGAAAATAAAATAACAAAATATCAAATTTGACTTTTTTAAGAACCGATAAAATTGCGTTGTTTCTTAAGTATATAAAGATTGTTTATTATTTTGCAAAATAATATGTATATGTGCCTCCAAATTAACTATATACAATAAAACCTCGATAAATGAATATTCGATAAATTGATAACCTTGATTAAATAATAATTTTCTCCGGTCTCGACTTGGGCCAATGGGATAAAACCCTAAAAATGTGAATCACACTTTTCCTAAGGCAGCAAAAGATTGAATTGATTGAAAATTAAAATAAAAAACTTAATAGTTGAACAGTAACAATAATAATGAAAGTGAAGTTAATTAATTTTAGAAACTTAGGGATTATTTTATACTTATTTTGTCTTCCCTTCAACTTGTGAGTTCAACTATGATTGATCTTAGATATCCAAAGGTTTTTATAAGTATCTCTCAATATCTAATCAAGCAATCTCATATAAAATAGGTAAAATTTAAGTTATAATATCTCGATCTATCAAAACTACTATTAGCTATTCAATTAGATTTGAAGTAATCTTAAGGATAATTAAGTCATAGTTAAGATATCTCTTTAATTGCTAATTAATCTTATATTTGTAAGTCTAAAAAGGTACTAACTCTCATTGTACAACTTAACACAAATACTTTGATTCAATATCTTGAGTCAAATAAAGTATGAGCATAACAAATATCACAAAGTAGTAATGTATAGAATTCAAAAAAGTAAAAGTTATACAAAACAATTCAAGAATAACCTAAAATAAAATTAATAATCAGTAATTATGTTCAAAACACAACTATTTAGATTTAGCATACAAGGAATGAAATAGAATAAAGAAAATAGAACGAAATCAACTTGAAGTCTTGATTTGGAAATTCTGGAAAGATGGACTTGATCTTGATACATGATTACCCTTAAGTCTAACTCCTTTTGCATAGTCTTCATAATATCCTTTTTATAGTAAAACTAGGTTTTTTTTAAACATACATGATTACCTATACGGCCAAAAAACTCTCAATTGTGTCTTTACACAATCACAAAAGATTACACAGGCACATATACAGGTGTGTATCTTCATATGGGTATAAACAACATTTTCGAAGCTCTATACAATTACAGTAACTTATATGGTCACTAAATACAATCGTGTAAGTCCAAGGTTGCTTTAATTCTTCCATTTTATGCCCTAATTTCACCTAAAATTTTCTCCTTTTTATCTATGAAGGAAATTATCACCTAAAAGCACACCTAAAGCAAAATAAGTACACAAATTCCATAAGATTATTACATAACAAGCAAAACACATTAAATACAGGTATATGAATATATTCAATTAATCATTTATCAAACACCCTACACTTAAATCTTTGCTTGTCCTCAAGCAAAAGTAAAACCACAAAAACAAACAAAGCTGCAAACACATAAACACACAATCATGCAACATTATAATAATGTTTCAATGGAATCAAATCACATAGAATTATCTTAACCTCAAACATTAACCAAGTGAAAATTTCCAACGCACTAACTTATTCCATTCATGTTCAAGTGCTTTGATTTGAATAAAAATATCATATTATTAACACCCTATTCTTGCACGATACTCAACTCTATCAACCATAGAACTATAAGAATATAGCAAGGAATTCATTTTGAAGAAACCATGGCCAATATAAGAACTCTGAGAGAGTTGACTGCCCCATACTTGACTCAAAGAACCTTATACATTACTATTCCAAAATTTGTTAAACACATTACTTTTGAGCTTGAGTCTAGATTAATCCATATTTTGACTAACTTTTATAGTCTTGTAGGTAAGGATGCTCACAAGCATCTTAAGGAGTTCGATGTAGTCTATCTTAGTATAAAACCTCCAAGGGTGATATAAGAGAAAATTATGTTAAGAGCCTTTCCATTTTCACTAAAGGAAGCAACAAAAGATTGGCTTTTTGATTTACTTGTAGGGAGTGTGAGCATATGGATTGAAATGAAAATGTTGTTTTTAAATAAGTACTTTCTAGCATCAAAGACAATTAGCCTAAGGAAATAGATTTACGAGATAAATTAACATCATGGAGAATCCCTTTACGAGTATTATGAGTGTTTCAAGAAGTAGTGTGCTAGTTGCCCTTATCACAATATCACCGAACAACTCCTTATCCAATGGTTTTTCAACTAACTATTGCCTATGGATAGTATATGAAACAAATGATGGAGCACTATATGAAAAGGCTCCTGTAGAGGCCAAAAATTTAATTAAGCATATGGTAGAAAGCATTCAACAATTTGGCATCTATAATGATGTTCGCAGGGTAAATAAGGTAAATAGTTCATCCATAGAATATCATTTAGATGAACTAATATCTTTTTTAAGAAAAATCGTTGTTGGGCAAGTATAGGTAAAAGTTTTGATATATGTGCATATGAAAAATGGGTGTTTAACTCTCCAAGATGGAAACATGAATTACGTCAATGCTACAAGGTGGAAATTTTCCTATCAATACAACCCATATTCCTATACATATAACCCAAGTTAAAGAGATCACTCAAACCTGGGTTATATAGGGAATAGTCAAAAGAACTACTTCCCATACAAGCCATGAGGAACTCAACAATTCTAACCTAAACAATAAGCCTCATCCTCTATCTTAAGTACATCATTAGAAGATATAATTAAGTCTTTTATAACTAACACTTTGCAATTCTAATAAGATGTGCAATAGTTTTAGTATGGGACCTCTAATTTTCAAGAGATAAAGTCTAGCATTCATAATTTGGAGAACCAGGAAATTCAAATGGAAGTTGTTATTAATTATCTAGAAGGTCAAAGAGGAAAAAAACAACCATCACAACTTGAGATAATATGAAGAATGTTAGCATAATCACCTTGAGGAGTGGTACGAAGCTTAAGGATTCTAAAAAGGCTACAAAAAGGATGGCTACTGAAGAAGAAAGTAAGAAGGAGATTTAAGGAGAAAGAGAAATATTAGCTCAAAGGTAAATATTGAAATCTCAATTATTGTTAAGACAAACCTTGCACTCTTCTTGAGCAGCTTGGCAAAGCCAAACAAAGAAGATAAAGATAAGGAGATTTGGGAGACTTTTCAAAAGGTTAAGGCGAATATACCACTGTTAGATGCGATCTCGAAAATGTTGAGGTATGTGAAGTTCCTTAGGGAATTATGTACCACATATGGAAGTTGAGAGCTAATGAAATGATTAGGATGGGTGACAATGTTTTCACCATCTTTGAAGAGAAAATAATTCCTAAGTGTAAAGACCTAGACATGTTTACCATTCCTTATAAAATTGTTAACACTAAGATTAAACAAGTCATGCTAGATTTAGGAGCATCATTAATGATATGCCTTATTCCATGTATGTTTATTTAAATCTAGGTTCATTTTAAAAAATGAGTGTTATCATAAAATTGGCTAATTGTACTAATGCTTACCCAAATAAGGTGAATGAGGATGTGCTTATGAAGGTGAATGAATCAATATTTCTAGCTAATTTTTATACAGTGGATATGAATGATGAGGCTTCCTATAATTTGATACCTATCTTACTAG
Source organism: Erythroxylum haughtii (assembly GCA_025504935.2). NCBI lineage: Eukaryota > Viridiplantae > Streptophyta > Magnoliopsida > Malpighiales > Erythroxylaceae > Erythroxylum > Erythroxylum haughtii. The sequence goes on from JANSVB020000284.1 coordinate 22,589, forward strand.
GGAGATCATTTCTTATCATAACTCAAACTAAGATAGATGTTCATGAGGGTACCCTCATAACAGAATTTGATGGGAAAGTTACTCATGTAATATTTTTATGTCAACAAGTAACCCCAAAATGACCATTCTATTTTTTTTTATTAATATGATTGACCCTTTAGTACATAAAGATTATGGGCAGAAGTGTACAAATAAACTAGAAGTAGTTTCAACTAAGGAAAAGACCAAAGCTTTCAATGTCTTGAGGAAAAGCTTTACTGTTAGTCAAAAATGCTTCCTTATTGCTCGAGATATAAACTATTTCCATATAAGTTATGTCCTTATTAAGTCAATCCTTTTGTGATTATTAGTGTCTCTCCTTATGATGCAGTAGAGATTAAGAGTCTAAAATTATGGAACATATTGAATGTAAGTGATCATTGAATCAAGCCTTATCTTGAAGAATTTTAAGTGGAAAATGAAGAAGTTGTGGTCCCTGGAGATTAAAATTATATCATGTGATGAGTTGCTCCAATGACAATAAACAATGGTGTTGCTTAGGAGGCAACCTAAGGCAGAGTTTGTTCCTTTACTTTTTTGCATTTGTTGTTTTTGTTGAATAATCCATTTCTTACATGTAATGTTAGATTAAGGACAGTGTAAGTTTTAAGTATAGGTGGCGGGGATCTCTTTTATTATGTATGTTTTTAAGTTTGTTTAATATGTGTTTTCAAGTTCTTTATGCATGTTTAAAAAAATTCTCTCTTTTCTATTACTTCTAGGACTATATAGTTATAATTAAAGATTAGTAACTAGAAAAATTCATGGCAATTTAGGCATGTATTTTTACTCTTATGATTGGTTAATATATGTTTTCTTTAGAAGAGTGCTAACTAGTCTACCCATAAGCTAGTGAGATTTTGAGCCTTTTAGAATAATACATCCGTATCAGTCTTATTGTTTTTTGTTCATGTGTGACCCTTATGACATGTAAATCCTAAATTTGCCTTGATTTTCTATTCGAGACCATGTTTAATGACATGCATTAACATTGAAATCATATAGGCATTCTTTATTTTATGAGCTACAGAAGCCAAATAGCCTACCCAATGACATGATTTATCCCGTTGTTAAAATCCTTGAGCTTTATTAGCCTTTTCTTTTTGTGTTAACAACATTACGAGCCCTTAACCTAACTAAATGTCTTATCCAAGCCTTAAAGCTAGTATAGCATTTTGGATTGTTGATGTTGTAGATGCACAAGAGCATAAATGTGGGGATATGCATATATGTGGGTTGATTATAATTGATGGAATGTGATTTTTATCTCTTATCAATGAATTCCATCATTGTTGAAGTTTCTTTCAATTTTTTTCTTTGAAAAAGAGAAGAAAAATATAATAAAAAAGTCATAAAAGAGGAAAATTATTTGTTTTGCAAAGTAATTCATATTAGTCTTTCCTCTTAAAGTTGCATAAACTAGGTGAATTGATTGTGATGCAAATAAGGAAGAAGTTATTGCAAAGGGTCACTCGTCACTCTTTATAGTCACAGTGTATTATTTATCATCCATTTTTATGAGTGATTTCTTTTAATTGTTTATGTTTAATATAGTTTATGGTGTGAAGGCTTGAGTGTAAGTTATGAAACAAAGATTTTTGTGTTCTTCATAGCTAATGGCAAATAGTATTGAGTGGATGTTAATTTTTACACTTGATATGCAATGATTGTTTTCTTTTTTAGTGTATCTATAGATTTATCTTATTTTAAAACAAAATTTTTCAAAATCTACCCTAGATTGCTAAGATTTTTAAGGAAAAGGTTATTTATTGATCATGAGTGAAAACATTAAATTTTTAATTCTTGTCATGGTTTTGAAAATTATTCATCTTTTCTTATGACTATCTATTCTTAGGAAATATGGAAAAGGAGGAAGTGTGTTGGTTTTGGTTTTGATTTTGGTTCTTAGTTTTTCTCGAGAAAAATCAAAAGCTAAGTATGAGGGAACTTGATAAATGCTTGATTGACTATATATTTGCTCCTGAAAGCTTAGTGATTCATGTTGTGTTGCACTTAAGAAACTTATTTTAGTTCATATTTTGTTTTAGGTACAAGTTAGAGGAATAAGAACTAAAATGAGCTAAATACATATCCTTGAAGTCGTCCTATTGATGTTCAATCTTATTTGCCTTTGTGGTATAAAAAAGACATAAATTAGGGTGACGATGAGACAAAAAATGAAAATAATGAAGTTATTGCAACTTACACGACCGTACAGTGAGCTACATAGTTATGTAAGTGCCTGTGTAACTCACAATGAACGTGTAAGTTTATGATTCTTGCAATTTTCATATACATGGCCACCTACATGCTGGTGTAAATAACTGTGCATTATGAAAGAACATTAAAAGGGCATTTAAGAGGTGAGATGAGGCTTGAAGACTTTAGAGACGCAGAAGGGGGCAAACTTCTTACCTTTCGAGAGCCATGAGGAACTAAACTTCATCCTTCTAGTTCAAAGTGGATATCAAGGATGATAAATATGTTTGGACATTTCTTAATCTAAAAGTGTTGTTCTCACTCTCTTTTGGAATTGATTGTGTTATTCTATGATTAATGTTTTGGGATTTATGTATAAATGATTTAAACACTTCAAATATATTATTTATTTATGAACCTATTGTCAGAATCTAGATTGCAATACGTACTTGTAGTACATCTAGTTCAATTGTGGTAAACTAATGGTCGAGCATTATTTTAAATAACATAACATAGGTTAAATGACCCAAATATCTGTTTTTATTGCCTAGATTAACCTATTTTCCTATTATATAATGTGATCGTCACACTAAATCTATAGAGCTTATTTTAAATTGTCTGATAGCCTAATTAAAAATCTTGTTTTAAATAGATACAACTGAAAGGAAAAAAATGGTGTTAACAAATCTTGTTGTTAATCTACAATTAATAGTTTCAAGGAGAGGTTCGAGAATAACATAATGTGCACATTCGTTTGAAGGTTAAGATTGAATCACAAACTGGATTCAAAACCTATTTGTTAATTTTATCAATTTTATATAGTTTGATTTTGTTTACCTTCAATAGTTTAGTTTTACATTATTTTGTTAATTGAATTCAACTAAATGCCCTTCCCAATTCTAAACACTAGTTTATTAATTAGAATAGCTAAACACACTCTCTCTATGTATACAATCCTTGCTTATCATAATTACAAATTTATTTATGCAGAGTTAGGTTTTCTTTTATAGTGTATTCAACGCACATCAATATAATTGTTGGATTAAACTCCTAATTCTTTTAATTCAATTTCTTTAATTTCTTAAAAAAAGTTGATTTAAAGAGTTTGTCCTTGTATGGACAGATGAAATTTATCTTGGCCTCATAGTACAATTACTTGTCTATTAAAATGTTGTATCATTAATTCTTGTTTTGTCAATAAGATTCCTCACTTTCTCAAGAGAAAAACATAATCCATTTATTATTGTTAATAAATAGGACTTAAACGTATTTATATATAAAATAAGAAGTATTATTTTCAATTCAAAACATTTGAAATTATAAAGTGAACATGTTTCACACCCCAAAATGTTAACAATTCCGTGTATCTGAAAAAATGGCCCCTAAAGAAGGAAATTAAAATCTAAAATCTTATCATTAGATAGAACTTAAACGCATTGAAAGAGTAAGCGTATCACAACAAACTGGCACAAAATTTAATTAGGGCTGTTTGTTTCTATTTTTTTTCTTTATTTTTTGTTGTCGTTTTTGTAAAAAAAAAACAGGTAAGTAAAACTTGTTTGGTTTACTCTGTTGCAATTTTTTGTTTCTGAAAATAAAAAAACCACAACAGTTTTACAGAA
>JANSVB020000291.1:8663-38640 GCA_025504935.2 Erythroxylum haughtii
TCATTTGACTCATTGTTTCAGTTGATTGACTATTTGAGTTGAGTTGCGGGGAGACTTTTCCCAGGCCACGTACCCCACGTTTTAGCTTCCATGCTATCATTTTTTGGTTCTTCTTCAATGTCCCATGCTGCTCAACATTGTCGTTTCCTTCTTATGTGATGCTTAACACTTTGGACTGTTGTTTTATGTTGGGCATGTCTTCTTTGGCTTTGTGGATCACTACTTCTTAATCTTTTTGAACTCTAATTTCTCCAAGTAATCTACAATAAAAATTACAAATAAAGTAACATCAATTGTCCAAAATCAATTTATCACAGTTAAACCCAAATTAGATGTAAGACACAATAATTCAAATAATGATCAAATAATTCCATAAAGACCAATTATAGTAACAAAAACTCATCCAATTGATATGAAAATATATGTAAATAAATGAGTTTGTCAACTCCCCCACACTTAGCCTTTTGCACTCCTAGGCAAATTATCAGTAAAGAGAAATCCAATAGTTAAACTCAATATAAGCAAACATAAAATCGACAAGGCAAGAATATGCAATCAACTCAAACAACCTCTATCCCTAATCAACCAACAGTTATGGAATGCTTCGGTGCACAGAAACTTACACAAGAGACATAACAAAATAGAAAGAAAAGAAACGTAATAGATCTCTCAAAGGTGTAAGAGTCTCACTCATCTCTCAAGTAGGACAATTTTCACTCAATCCACCTAGATTAGCACCTACCATAAGCTTGTAAAGATTTTATTATCCATACCATAGATTCATGATCAAGGGGACTTTATAGGGTTGTAATGTTGATGAAAGGCTAATGAAGGGATGAAATGGAAATAATGACAAATGCAATGCATGATCATTAAGAAGCAACTCAAAATAAACTAAAGTGCAACCATTCTTTTCCTTTTCTTCCTCTTTTTTGGTTTTTCTTTCTTTTTCTTTTTTCTTTCCCTTTTTCTCTTTTGTGTGTGTAGAAATCAAGCAATCGATCCAAGAGCTAATGGACAAAACCTGAAGCTATAAATGAACCAAACACATAAGATTTTGTATAGTTAAATACTTGAAAGTGGACCTTCACCTTCCTCTTCTTCCCAAATAAGATCTAAGAGGAGGCTCCTAAAAAGTCCAACTTACTATTTTTCAGACAAATTTTCTTCAAGATTCAACATCTCAAAAGCCTCACTTTCATTACATTTTTAACCCAAGAAGATAAAAATAGCAACATCAATTTTCCACATTTAATCATGAAGAACATAATGTAACTCATACAAAACACTTGTTTGAAAATAATGGAATGAACGAAAGTGAAGGGCTCAAATGGGTAAGCAAGGGTCAACTGAATAGGCTTGTATTTGGGTAAAGAGGTTTAGAAATGAATACCCCTACCCAGCTTTGGTACTAAACATAGCTTCTATCATTTCTAATGCCAATAACACATCACTAAGCATCCAAATGAGCACAAAATCAGTCTCTGAAACATTCATACATTCACTAGGCCAATAATCAAAATTTGGCAGCACTAAACTCTTAAGTTCCATGCAAGATTAGTCATCAAGAATCCATTCAAAATCAAGCTAAAACATTTCTAAACCACATCATTCATTTAGCCTAACACAACATACCCTTATACCCAACAATTCACACTAAAATTTTCATGACATCAAGGCATCATAAATCATGATTCATGAACAAGAACTTCCAATCAATGCAATTACTTACTAATTCATTCGTTAAAAGCATAATTAAAGCTTAAACCATAACTTACCTACTCAAGCCTTCCCTCTTCACTACTACACCAACCTTTCCACTTTCTCTATGTTCTAGACCTCATACACGGTATCATCATGGGAAGGAGGTTGGAGGTTTAAGCTTATAAGTAAGCAAGGAAGAACACTTAAGGTTGGAGGAGAAGATAGTAGCAACTAAGTGAAACCAAGAAGAAAATCGATGAGAAGGGAGAGATGGAGTTTTCGGATGGAATGAAGAATAGTTTAAGCTAGAAACTCATCTTTATTTCATTCCTTCTTTTAAGACACCGAAATGCAAGGGATAAGAACAATTAAAACATTAAATGAAGTGGCTATGTGGCAATCACATATTTGTCCACTTAAAAGAGGAAAAGTCAAACTATCATTTAATTTTTTTGAAAAACCAAGCAATTTCACTCCAATTTAAGGGTCCATTTTCGGTTCCCACTAGGTTTAAGGGCCCACTTTTGGGTCCCATCAAATATGTAATGGTTTAAGATCAAATAACAGTAGAAAAATTAACCGGTTCGCCACTCGGCGATTTTTCCGGTCTGGGAATTTTCTCCGAAAAATTTCAAAAAAATTCCTATAATTCCCATAAAATAGAAAACACATATAAACTCAGTCCAATAAAATTTTCAAATACAATTACCACATTAATCACAGTAAAATCTCGTTTAGGCCCAATTACCGGGAATTATCATGAATGCATGTACAGTAATTTCATGTGCACCTTTGGTACTGTGTATCAATCCTATTATGCATGAACAGTACTAATTAATCCTTCTCAATCTCATCCTATGACAAATTTCCTATTTTACCCTTCCAGTAGGGGGTGGGATGTTACATATTCAATTCATTTTTTTGAAAAATAAAGAATTCATTAATAGCTTGAACGGCAAAAAAGATACTACAAGGCAGTCTTACAGTTTCATTATTAATCAGCAAAATCAACAAAGTCAACTATTATCCTAGGGAAACATTGTATACAAGATGAGTTAAAGATTGCATCTTCCTGTAGCAAGTAGACTTCGCTTTTCAGTGAATTGATGATCTCAATGGATTTTTCTAATCCATCATCGTATTCTGTTTACTAAGGTATGCTTCCCAATATTTCTTTTACGAAATAACCTTTGGTTCCTTTATATGCAAGTCACATATACTGAACAGTTTAGGCTGTGAGTAAGGCACATTTGATCTTTTCCCAACTTTTGAAATTGTTTGTCAGCCAAAACCAGAGTGTTGTCCCAATCATTCTCTGAACAATTTAGATTCACAGTGTGTTGCATTCTAGCCGAAATGGATGCAATGTAATTACATTTAAAGAAATGATGACCAACATAACTCACATAGCAAATCATTTCAACCAATCATTCTGTCTTAAGTTTTCAGCCTTCTCTTTCCTGATAACCAAGTGGTGAATGAAGCTTTAGGAATCAAAGTTCTTTTCTATACAATGTTTTACCATGATATGGGGGAATTACGAGGTCTGATAGCTTCAATACAAGAGGAGTTGGTGAATGAATCATTGTTGTTGAGGTTTCAGATAGGTTTATCTATATAAGAACAGTTTGGCTAGTATTTAGGATAGTAATTCAAGAGTCTTTCAGCACCTCTTTCAAACAAATGCTAAGTCTTATGAGAAATCACCTTTTGAACTTAAGCATAAATTGGAATTCTAGCAGAAAGTGTTGATAAATCAGCTAAAAAGGGCTTTAGCTGGACCAATGATCAAACCAGAAGCAGGTATTCTCCCTATTTCCCACTTGTATTATGATGAATGGATACAACAATTGTCTTATTCTAAGGATGTAAATGAGAGGCCAAGAGTACACTTGTTTTTCTATAATCTGCCACAAATTGGAATCCTTAATGTAGAATTCATGAATTCATTTACTCCATAGAGATTCTTTGTCGTTAAAGAGTCTCCAAATTCCCTTGTCAACCTGGGCTTTGGAGTACATGAATTGAGATCAAACTAAGTCCACCTTCTTGCTTTCTCAAGCAGAGTTGTTCCCATTTTATGTTGGCTCCTTTTGGATTATCATACTTTCTTGACCACAAGAAATTCCTGATGCATTTCTCAATATCCTTAATAATCTTTCTAGGCAGAAGCAAATGGAAAATCCAATGATGATGGAGATTGTTTAAAACTGATAAGATAACTTGAACTTTGTCAGCTTGAGAGCGGGCTCCATTATGCCATGCATTAATACTTTTCTTATATTTCTCCAAAATTAGAAGACAATTATGATATCTCAACTTCTTAGAAGAAATAGGAACTCCCAAATATTTGAAAGGCAAGTTATGCACTTCCAGAACAAGAATATGTTGTAATCTTTCAAGATTAGAAACATTTGAGGAGAAGTAGATTGAGCTCTTTAAAGAGTTAAGACAAAGTCCAGAGAACTTGCAATACGATTGGAATGAATGATGCAGGAGTTATGGCCCCACATAGCATTAAAAGATCACCAACAAAGCACAAATGACTTAGGAGCATATCCTTACACTTATAATGATAACTGAAGTTAGGAGCCCTTGAAATGTTAATCCTTATGATTATGTTAAGGATTTCCATTAAGATGGAAAAAGGTAAGGAGACAGAGGGTCTTCTTGCCTTATTCCTATGGATCCTCTGAATTGCTTGGATGAAAAACCATTAATTAGGATGTTTTAAGGAGTTAAGATACAATAATTAATCCATTTAATAAAAGAATAGGGAAATCCAAACCATTCCAAGTTGAGCATAATGAAATTCCATTACAATATGTCAAATGATTTGGAAAAGTCAACTTTGATTACACACCTTTTTATTGATCTGCTAGTATTATAGTACTAAGCATTTCTTGAATTAAGAGAATGTTATCTGATATATTCCTTCCAGATATGAAGGCACATTGGGAAATATGGATGAATTATTTAAAAGATTCCTTCAATCTGTTGGCTAGAAGTTTAAAGATCACTTTGTATACAACATTGCAACATAAAATAGATCTAAATTGATCAAGACAATTTGCATTAGGAAATTTGGGAATAAGAAACATATGAGTGGCATTGATTTCTCTAAGCATTTTCCTTACATTCGAGAATTCCAAGACTAATTCCATAATAAGATTGCCAGTGATATTACAAGTTCTTTGGGAAAAATAGGCATTAAATCCATTTAGTCCTAGAGCCTTTCTGGGGTTCAGATTGAAAAGAACATTCTTAACCTCAATATATGAAGGAGGTTGTTGAAGTTTCAGCACTGAATCTTGAGTTAGTGAAATGGGAGATCCAATCAGCCTCACCAGATCCTACATATTGGAGATTCCAAATGTACTAGTTTTTTCATGCAGATTCTCAAAATGTTTGTAAATCAAATGTTCCATAGAGATCATATATATCACTGAATAACTATTATCATTTTGTAAACAAGTGATTTTGTTGGTGTTTGTCCTTTCTAGTAGTTAATTATGAAAAAACTTAAAATTGAAGTCTCCCTCCTTTAACTAAGATAATCTTGCTTTTCGCATCAGTATGGAATTACAATCTAGTAGTGTTTTATTATAAATCTCCAGTTGTCTTACCTCAGCATTGCTCAACTCAAGATTGTAAGGATTGTGATAGTAAGCATCTTGAGCTTTCCTTAACTCACTCTTGGCATCCTAGATCATTGAAACTGAATTGGAGTGACCAACCTTGAGAAATGGTTTAAGTCTATATCTCAGCATCAAAAGTTTCATCATAAATTGTTAAGCTTTACATCTATTAACTCTATGATTCTAAATGTCCTCAACCAATTCCATAAAACCATCATTGTTAGTTAGGAAATTGAAAAACTAAAAGGTGCTTTGATGGGGACAAATACTAAAACAAAGTAGTGGCCCAAATACTAAAAGTTAGGAAAACAATACGTCCAGTGCTGATTTATGAGAGTTTTATCTAGAGGACAAATAATTTTATTTTATAGAAATTTTCAAAAATTTTAGTGGTTTTATTTATTTTAAGTCAGTTAAACTATGATTTGAAAGATTTATTTGAATATTATAATATAAAATTAGGATCGAACTTAAATTTTAATAAATACTTTAAAGGCAAAAATGTATGACAAGTAAATAAATAAATCAAACAAGTCATTACAAGAAAATTAAGTAGGGAAATGTTTAGGGTAAATCACTAAGAGGTAAGTACTATATGTTTAAATATTTAGGCTAAATACAAGGGGAAAATACTTAAAAGGCCTATGAGAACGACAATGATCTCTCTATATGTGATCCTTTATTTGTATTCTAGTACACCAAAATTTTCTATTGAGGGTTATATCCTCGGTAAATTCTAATAGAGCTATATAATTCTTGATCATCGTCTCCCAATTCTTCTTAGGCCTTCCTTTTTTCCTTTTACAGTCTCTAAGTACAATCATCTCACATCTTCTCACTGGAGTATCTGAATGTCTCCTCTTTATATGTCCAAACCACCGAAGCTTTGTCTCTCTTAATTTTTCAATAATATTAGCCACCTATAGGTTGTCTCTTACCACTACATTCATAACCTTATCCCTTCTATTAAGGTTGCATATCCAATGGTGCATACTCATCTCCGCCACCATTAGCTTATGATTATGCACCTATTTGATGGTTCAACACTCTGCTCTATAGAGCATGGTTGACCTAATTACTAAAGGATAGAATTTACCTTTAGACTCGAGTGGTGTATCCTTTTCACATAATACTCTTGATGCACTTCTCCATTTACCTATAATTGGTCTCTTACCACTACATTCCTAACCTAACCCCTTCTATTAAGGTTACACATCTAATAGAGCATTATCATCTCTGCCACCATTAGCATACGATTATGCACCTATTTGATGGTTTAATACTTCGCTCTATAGAGCATGGTCAACCTAATCGCTAAAGGATAGAATTTACTTTTAGGCTTGAGTGGTATCTTCATTTCACATAAAACTCTTGATGCATTTCTTCATTTAAAACACCCTGATTTGATATGGTGAGCTATGTCTTCATCAATCTCTCCATTGTTGTGGATGATAGATCCTAGATACTTAAATCACTCCTTTTATAGTATAACTTTTAAACCAATCTTTAGCTCCATATCAGTATCCACGTATGTTTCAAAAATTTACATTCTGCGTACTCAGTCTTAATCCTACTCAATTTAAAGCCCTTCGACTTTAACGTATCTCTCTAAAGTTCTAGCTTGATATGATATCCTCTTTTGTCTCATCCACTAAGACAGTGCCATTAGCAAACAACATACATTAAGGTACATCCCTTTGAATAATCTTGGAAAGCTCATCCATCACCACTGCAAACAAAAAGAGGCTTAAAGAGGAGTCTTGGTGTACCCCAATATCAATGGAAAAATGTTATGTATCTCCTCCTAATATTAAGGCTACATATACTATTTATTAGCAATTTTTAAGTATATTATGCAATCTCTTTCATCCCTTATGTACTATTTTGCTTCCTCCATTTTTCTTCATTTATTTTGACACTTTTCCAAAAACTAAATCTCATTACTCTGTTGTAACCTTTTGCTAGTAGAGTGAATGAAATAACATAGCAAATGGTATTAGAGCGGACGACCCTTGGTAGTGTTGCAATGATAGAAATCATAAAAGGAGAAAATATGTGTCATTTGGAGGAAGGAATGAAGAATCTAATTGATTCATACACATAAGAAACGAAAGGTTGATGATGGAAGGATAAAGTGGAGCGAACAAACAAGAAAAGGAGATTAATGATACAAAGTCAATATTTCAGCAACTCATGCAAAAAAATGGGGAAGGAGACAATGGAAGTAGGAACAAGAATCCCAATAAAAGGTATAAACTATACAATGCTAACTAGATTTAGTAAAGTAGACTTCCTTGTATTTGATGGGGTGGGAGTGAAGAGTTAGGTCTACTGATGGAAACAATTTTTGTGATAGACCACACTCTGGAAGAATTAAAGGTGGCGATAACATTTATGCATGTAGAGGGATCAGTGCAGGAGTGGTATCAACTAATGATATAGAATATAAATGGAGAAGAAGTACTGAAGTGGGAAGAGTTCATAACCATCTAATGGTAGAGATTCGATGAAGATGTTTTTTAAGATTCCATTACAAACCTAAAGGAGTTAAAGTAAGAAGGATTAGTGCTAGCATATTGTGCTTAATTTGATAAATATTCCAATAAATTGTCACTATCAAGGACCTATTTGATTTTGTTTTTGAAAGGCCTCAAACAGAACTAGAGCTCACTTTCAAAATGATGGATCCCCAAACACTTCAACAAGTTTATACACTAGCGAGGAAGTAGGAACGATTGTAGCTGCAAGCATACCAATGTATTTAAGGAAAAATGGAATTAAATCATTTTCCCGAATAGGGGGAGAAGCATTATCCACGTACAAAATATGAACCCAATAGTAGCCCAAATCAATCCTAGTTTAGATATGAGATTAATCCTACTCTAAGGAACTCGAGAAGCATTATTAAGCATATTTACAATAGGAACTCAAAGGAAACAAAAGCAATGAGCATCAGAGAGTTTGATGAGAAGAGATTAAGTGGATTATATTTTTGGTGTGACAAAAAAAACTCAAATGCATAAATGTAAGAAAAGACAGTTCCATTTATACATAGTCGAAGAAGAAGAAATAATTGAAAGAGGAAATGCGAATAAAGAAGATAAGGAAGCAACATTAAATCCCCACATATCCTTATAAGCTATGTTAGGGTCAAAATACCAAGGGGAGTATGAACATATGAGACTCATAGGAACTCACCAAAAGAAGCCTTTACACATCTTGAATGATAGCGAGAGCACTCACAATTTCTTGGATGAAAAGGTAATCAAGACAGGACATGTAGAAGTGGTAGAGATATCACCCTTGAATATTACTATGGGAGGAGGTCTAAAGTTTAGTTGTAGTTATATATGTTAGAATTTCACCTGGAGGATATAGGGACTTGAATTCACAATCTAAGAATTAATCATTAAATTGGAAGGATGCAACATGATTTTAGGAGTTCAATGTCCAAGAAACCTTAACTACATACTGTGCAACTTCAAGGAGAGCACCATGGAATTCAATTGCTAAGGTAAAATTGTGAAGTTAACAATTAACCATAAGGAGAAGGATAAAATGATCTCAAGTAAAGGTGTCACTAAGTTGATGGAAACTTCAAGAAAGGGAACTCTTTCTATATCACATTTGTGATATTTAATTGAGTTTCATATGCAATAACTTATGTTGGATGATAAATCTAACACTAGGGAAGAATTATAAGGATTATTAACCAAGTTTTGTGAAGTGTTTAAGGAGCCTAAACAACTACCCTCAAAAAGAGCCCATGATCATAGCATTACTCTCAAATAAAGAGTAGAAACATACACATAAGACCTTATAGGTATTTAAGAGGGAAAAAAATATGTTATTGAGAGATCTATACAGGAACTAATGAGCAACAATTTTTAGGAGGAGTGTCAGTCCTTATGCTTCACTAGTAATACTTGTTAAGAAGAATTACTATACTTGGAGGACATGTATAGATTATAGGGAACTAAATAAATGCATTATTAAAAGAAAATTTCCTATCTCATTGATCGAAGAGTTATTAGAGGCATTAAAAGGGTCTAGTTGGTATTTCAAATTAGATTTAAGATCTTGGTATCATCATATTAGAATGAAAGAAGAAGACATACCTAAAATAACATTCAGGATACATGAAGGACATTTTGAGTTTTTAGTAATGCCTTTTGGACTCACTAAGCCGCCCTCCACTTTCCAAAATCTTATGAATGAAATCTTTAAACCTTATATATGGAAATTTCTATTAGTTTTCTTTGAGTACCTTTTAGTTTATTGTGACAGCTTCCAGTAGCATCTAGAACATCTACTTTAGGTCTTGTACGTCCTACATCAACAACAACTTTCTATTAAAGGGAGCGAGTGTATTTTTGGATCTAGACAAGTGGATTATCTGGGACACTTTATATCCGCAAAAGGGCTATCCACTAATGTTCAGAAAGTAGCTACAATTCATCACTAGCCTTAGTCATAAACCTTAAAGGAGCTTAGGAGATTTTTAGGCTTAACAAGGTACTACAGGCATTTTATAAGGCATTATGGAATTGTAGCTAGGCTTCTCAATGAACTGATAAAGAAACAAGCAGTAAGAAGGTAGGAATGGAAGGAAGAACAACAATAAGCATTCAAAAATCTTAAAAAGACATTGGAGACAACTCCAATATTAGTTGTCCTTAATTTTTCAAGTCCATTCACCATTAAAGTAGATGTGTATTAGAAAGGAATTAAAGTTATGCTCCAAAAAGATTGACATCTCATAGCCTTTTTAAGTAAAATGTTGGCACCCAAACATCGAGGACTCTCAACTTACGAAAAGGAATTCTTAGCCATTATCAAAGTTGTAAAGCAATGGCACCACTACTTGAATAGAAGATTGTTTAGAGTACAACCAAATCACATGAGCTTGAAATATTTTGATGGACGTCCATCAAGCCAAGCATTAGAAGATTTTACTAATATGGGCTTCAATCCAACAAGTAGTGATGAAGAAGGAATGGTCAAAGAAGAAGAACTTGAAGAAGAGCCCAATCTTATTTTGAAGCTGCAAATCTTGTTGAAGCCTTTTGGAGTTTGTCAGGCCTTGATTTATGAAGCCCAAAGCCAACCATTTGAGGAGTTAATTCAACCAACAAAGGGAGTCTTTGCTGTGCACTTTGACATGGTTTTGCAGCCCAAAAAGCATCTCAAGCCCAACCAAAGTGATGAGAAGAATGAGAGCCTTTAATTCTAAATTTACTTTCCTTTTATGCATTGATTTATTTTCCTTTAAGAGACGTTTTATTTGCAGCCTTTATGATACTATTTATGAAGGTTTTATTTCCTTATTTATGATATTTAATGGTAGTATTATGGGCTAATGAGAAACCAAACTTGCGGTTATCCATCAAGACCTTTAGTTTGCCTTACATTTCCTTATATATGCATTTGTAATCTCTCTAACATGGACGATTATGCAACAAAAATTAAGAGAGAATTTGTTTTTGCAATTTATTATCTTTCCTTGGGTTTTGTTATTTTCCAAAAACTAATAGGGTTTTGTTTGTTTTCAAAAACACTCATCCTTTTCATTCATTTCCTTATTTAATTCCATTGTCACACCTTTCCAGACATATCCAAACTAAATCTATCATAACTTCTAAAAAATTGCTCCAATTAAAAAACTTCCTTCTTCAAAGTTGTAGTTTACTTCTTGAACGCCAATTTAGCCTCAAGAACCACCCAAAAATTCCCAGCTGTTTGCCCAGAATTGCACTTTGAAATCGTCTAACTATTGAGCCCGCAGTTTCAACACTTTCCTAATCCATAACCTATCTATCAAGAAAATTCATAACTTTTTTTCTAGACATCAGATTGTCACAATTCCTTCACCAAATTTGTAGCCAACATCCTATTCTACAATTTTTCTTCAAGAAGCAGCTCCAAATTCCAAACCATTTGTCTAGAATTTGCCTTACATTCTGCCTGTTTGTTTGTACTTGGGAAATTCCAATTTTTACAAAACTTCAACCATCATACCTAAACACCGTAACCATCACTTCTAGCCACCTTAGACCACCACACGCCATCAGACTGATACCTTTCTCCTAGAATAAACTTGCAGTGGCTATTTGGCAGTAGGTGTGGCAGTAGATGTGGCTGACTCAGTAGATGTGGCAGTAGGTGTGGCAGTAGGTGTGGCTGTTAGGCACGGTTATGTCTTGAGATTGAACAATACTTGGATCTAGAAGAAACATATCCTTTCCCTTATCTTCACTCAAGATCTCCCCTGAAGATGAGTGGGCTGAAAAAAAGATTCATTCTCAACAAAAATAACATCAGCTGAGATAAACAAAATTTTAGAAGGTGGATGAAAGCATTTATAACCCTTTTGGGTTGAGGAATATCCAAAAAAAATGCATCTAAGAGCTCGTGGATCTAATTTGTTCCTATTGTGATAATGGATATGAACAAATGCAACACAACCAAAGATTTGGGGTATTCGATTGTTAGACACACAAAAATTTGGAAAAAACTTTGTGAGTATTTCAATTGGACTTTTGAACCCAAGGACCCGTGTTGGAAGTTTGTTAATGAGATGGGCAGGAGTTAAGACTACTTCACCCCAGTATTGTTTTGGAACATTCTTATGAAATAGCAATGCTCTAGTGATCTCTAGGAGATGTCCATTTTTTCTCTCAGCCACCCCGTTTTGTTGTGGAGTAGTAACACATGATGACTCATGAATAATTCCTGTTTTCTGAAAAAATGAAGAAAGGGTTTGATTGAAATAGTCCTTGGCATTGTCTGATCGAAATCTCTTAATTTTGACATCAAATTGAGTATGGATCATGTTGTAGAACTTAGGAAACACAGTACTAACATCAGATTTATTTTTCAAGAGGTAAAGCCATGTGACTTGGGTACAATCATTAATAAATAAAACAAACCACCTAGCACCCGAAACATTTGGAATGTTAGAAGGTCCTCAAATATCACTATGAATGAGAGAAAATGGAACAAAGGTTTTATTGTTGCTTATTGGAAAGGGCCACCGATACCTGCATCGCCTGGGTTTCCTAAAGCACTCCCGTCCACGTTAAGACTGACAAACTTTTTCCTAGGCCACCAACGCCTCCTCATTGCTAGCCGCATAGAATCCTGCTTCCCATTCACAATAATGACCTCCTTTATCAAATTAATTATGCAGTCTGCAAGCTCATATTTACTTTTAGGAGGAGTACTCCAAATTTATCAGCTCTATGCATGCCAAGCTAATTAAGTCAAAGCAGAAGGAATTATTGGTAAGGTTTGAATTCTTAACCATCGATATAACTTTATCTTCTTCATTAGTATTAAGCAGGAAATTGTGAAAATATTTAGCCAATCTCTATGCATCCCTTCAACTGGTTTCAATTCTATCCTTGTCTAATTGCTTTTATTCTCTTCATATGATTCATTTGAAAACAATCTCACTGTTAATTAAGAGTAAGGCTGCGTACTATTGAGTTTCTCTAAATTTTGCATGCCAATAATATTATTACTAGCTGAGATATTATTAGTATTTTAGCTGAGATGTTATTATTGTTGTTATTAAAAGTCGGAATATTATTTTCTTAAAGATAAACTACCATTTGATGTTTAGTTGGGATGTTAATATCGGCATAATTTTTATTGAGTTGTATTTCTTGAATTCCACCTTTCACTTAGGACTGCTCCAAATTTCTGCTGTGGAAGAAAGATTTGTGGAGGCTATTAAGTTTTTATTTCTGTTACATAATTCATTATTAGTTTTCACGTAATCAATAATTACTTTGTAGACAATGTAATATAATTTTAAATTAATTAATAATGAGCATTAAAAAGTTATTAAAATTATCATGTTGTAACATATAATTCATCTAGAAAAATTAGACCATTATTACTTTAATTTGTGTTCGTTACTTGATCGTCTATATGGTTACCATTTACCAATGAATCTACCTCTTTGAACATTTTGGTTCCTTTTAACAGGCGTTTAGAGATCCCACCCCCACTTCATCGAGCGGCAAAGTTGCTCGTCAATTTTCAATTGGAAGATGGTGGTTTTCCTCGAAAGGTATTGACTCCATATCTTAATATCTTATACAAGTTACTAATTAGCCTTGTGAAATGTTTTTAACAAGGTTTTAAGAACTATTCCAATAACGATTCAGAACGTAATTACACCTAATTGAGTAAGGATTTGGAAAGTAATATCAATTTTGTATTACACAATCTAAACTGATATATATTTAATTGTTGATATATTTTGGTACCGCCTGGTTCTGGCGGAACTGCACGTTGTCATTTGGATCCATGGAGTTGGCTGCTTCTCACGAGAGCTCCGGCTTGAAGGTTCCTGCAAAACAAATAAGGCACATCAGGGGTTGTTTCCCGATAAGCCCCTCCGACGCTCAGGTTAGTCTTTTTGTGAGGGTAGGATCGCTGTGAGTAGAGAAAACTAGGGTTATGATTACATACCTCTATTATGGCCAAGTTATACCTTATATAAGGAACAGATGCTAGGTTTGAGTCTTTACGTATGCATGAGAGACTTCCACCTACAATTGGGCCATGGATGCGTGGACTAGGCCTAGGCCTGGTATAGCCGACAGGCGTGAGACCAATCTTTGAGGGATAGACCAATCCGCCCATGGGTTGTTATGATTGAGTTCGGGCTCTGCACGACCGACCCAACCAGAATGTAAGCACCATATATGATTACAAGAAACCTGCTATAATTCCAGTTATAATAGAAATAACTCATTTTGACAAGAAGAACAAATCAACAATATAAAAAAATGAAATGGAATTAAAAAAAATATATGATAAGCAATAAATTTGGGCATCTCAATAAAAGTAGCAATAATATAGAAAATTATCACAATATAAAAAGTACTCACATTTTTCTCCTTTTATAACTTCAGTAGATTGCTTGTACACTTTTCCAAGCTTTCTTTTATAAGTTGCAAGATACTTTTTAGCATTAGAGAGTGGAGTTTTTATCCTCTTTCATTTTGCTATCCATGGAAACAATTTTTAATTATAATTTAAAAATAATTTAGAAAATTTAAATGATTTTTTTTATAGATTTTAACTCATCGAAGAACTTACCAACTTAACATAAATACTTGCAAAGCTTTTAAAACCAGTTGTGTTCATTCTAGTTTTTTGTTTTCTATTTTAAATATTTATTTCAGCAATTTGCTACACATTGAACATTAAATTAATTAGATTTCATAAAACTAATTTGTAAAAAGTACTAATAATTATCGTATCTTCACATTTGGGTAGTTCCAATATAATGAGCTCTTTAAAGACTTCTTTGCTTATATAGTTGAGATGACTGACCATTCTTTCTGCGTCTATCGTATAATGTTTAAAATGCTTTTGCTTCACTCTACACTTGTAACTTCTCCATATATAAGCAATATATCTCATAATTGATAAATATATACTCCATATTTTAAAATCTTATTACTTAATAGTATCTTAATAAATTTTCCTCAAAGCATCCGTTAGTGAAATATGACCCTTTACATGCAATTTTTAATTTGTTGATTAGGAAGAATTTAATTGATTGAATGATTGTATAAATTTGTTTCTATTGAAGGTTTACACTAACTGATACCATAAGTTGCAAGCACTTACGAAGGTGTTGGTATAACTTGCCACATGAAGACCCAAGAGTGTTTTAAAGTTATTTAAAATCAAATTAAGTTCGTGGCTGGTGAGATTTCCATGACTTTGCAAATGACATAATCAATAACATTGGTACAAAAATGTTGATGAAAGGAAATACTAAGCAACAAAATGTAAGAACATTTATACTAAATATTTTCAGTTTAATAAATATCAACTTCACCCAAAACAAAGATTTACATTGGAAAAATGTAAAACATAAAATTTAATCATAACTAATGAAATTATGCTTTTATCTTCATAAAGTTTGCATCAATCAGGCTAAGTACATCCATTCAAACAACCAATAATAAAAATTGGAAGGAAAATGGCAACAAAAGTGAACTGGGATGCACGATTAACAATTCCTAAGGCATAGTACTTGAGAATTGATTTACATTTGGAATACACTGATTTTGTGTTATTTTTTATGAAAATAAAGAGATAATAAAATAACTAATATCATTGCATAGAAAAAGCCATGAAAGCTTAAAGTCAGCAATAGATCCATCCGTTAAGCCAATTGGAAGAGCATCTAGTTCCTTACGGTTAGCATGCACAACTATGAGGAACTTGAAGTCCCTATTTTTGGCATATTCTATAACTTGTTTTTAGCATATTCTACAATCTTTTTCAAGTCGTAAGTTATTATTATTTAATTCCTTTAATTCCCCTATAACTAATGCTTTGTTTAAAGGTCAATTTGGTTGCTTCATGTTCTCGAAATTAAAAGAAATACACTATCTACCTTACCTAAAAAAGTTTTGAAGGCCCTTCTAACTCAAATAATAGAACCAGTTTACATTTCTTAACTGTAGAAACAATTTCTGAAAGAGCCCCGTTAAAACCACAGGATAAGTGATTTATTCAATACATTTATCAAGTAAAGGCAATGCATAATCTACAAAGCATGCTTTAATCAATACAAAAGAAGGTTTAATCACATAATTATATTTAGGAGCAAAAACATTATATTTTGTAAAAAAAAAAGACCTTTATGAACAAATGAAACAATAGTCTCAAGTTATACAGTTAAGTAACAAAAGCATACATATATACACTAGTACCACCCACTAGGTACAATACAAGCACCAAAGAACAAATATAGTTCATCAAGTTAAGCATTTAATGGATATTGTACAAGTTTGATAGAACATTGGAATAAAAAATACTGCAGTAAAGCAAAGAATTGTAAGATCCACAAGGAATCTCCAAACTCCTAATAGTGGTTTTTAAAAGTGACAAGTTAATAATAAAGTTCCTGATTTCATCAAAAGAATAATCAAAACCTCCATCAATCAAATAGGTGAGAAAACAAGTCGAAACAAACCCTAAAATCCTAAGCACAAGACACACTTAAACACAGATCATGAAATCAAATCATAAAGAGAAGCGAGAGATGCCTCGCTAAACTTGAGGGTGTGTTGTTCACCGAAGAGCTAGGAGTTATCAGAGAAGATGATGAGCATGTTGATGGTGGGGCTACAGGCCTAACAATCGACAATGGCGATGTTGCGATGGCACTCAGAAAATTATATTTACCTCTATCCTTTGTTCCTTATAATTAATCTTAGAATCCCTTTATAAGTCTTATTATATGTACCACTTTTTCCTCCCAAAAATATTGTAAAGGATAT
This sequence comes from Erythroxylum haughtii, assembly GCA_025504935.2. Lineage (NCBI taxonomy): Eukaryota > Viridiplantae > Streptophyta > Magnoliopsida > Malpighiales > Erythroxylaceae > Erythroxylum > Erythroxylum haughtii. The sequence continues at coordinate 25,324 of JANSVB020000291.1, forward strand.
AACATATGCATAAAACTATTTCTTGGTTATATATTTAAATAAATATTTATATTATGTTATATAATTTAAAATAATAATACTTTAAGTGGTTAGTTATGACAAAGTTCGCCCATTCCAGTTTGATTTGACCTGACTCGACTCGAGTTGATTGGATTTCAAGTCATGTTTAGTTTTTTTTATATATTTTTAGATTTCATTTCAAACTCAAACTGTCATATCCAACCTAATCCAAACTTTAAATTTTAAACAAATAAGTTTATTTTTATTTTTAAAAATTAAATAATATATTTAATTTAGTTTGGTTAGGCTTGATGATGCTCAAGTTTAGATTAGAAGTCTCAGGTTAGGCATGAGCTTAAATAAAAAATTTCATGTAGGGCTTAGGCCTAAGTAGGTATGACTCAGACGCTACTTATTGTCACCCTTAATTATTGTTTGAAATTGCAATGGATTTAATTGTTCATATAAAATTTTATAGCAGTGACATTTTACTTTTGTTGCCTTTTTAAATATATGACGATAAATTACTATTACCTTTGCCTATTAATATTATTAAAGGCCATGCTTTAAAAACCGTTGCATTATATTAGTTTTAAGTATCACATTTTAAAATATTACAAATTTAATGATGCCTAAAGCACTTTTTGCTATAGTGATCCTTTACTTTTATTTATATTACTTATATTGCTGCTAAGCTAATAAAGGATCGACACCATATAAATTTATTAGTATTGATCAACTTTCTTAGTATCTCTACTAGATTGTGTTTAGTATAAATTTCCTAAACATCTATACTCTCTTCTTGCACTTTTTCTACAATAAAGTGATATTGAAATCAAATGTGTTTTGTCCTTATATGAAATGATGAATTCTTTGTCAAGTGCAAAGCACTCTGACTATCACAAAATAAAGCAATCTTCTCTTATATGTGTCTAAGATCTTATACTAACATTTATAACCAAACCGTCTCTTTGCTAGCTTATGTAGCCACAATATAATCTGCCTCTGTCGTAAAAGTAGTCATAATAGATTGCAATTTTGAAACTCAATTTATAACCCCTCTAGCAAGAGTAAACCCATAACCAATGGTAGATTTGCCTTTTTCAAAATCACCTACATAATCTGAATGAACATAGATCTTAACAATAAAGTAAGATCCTTCAAAACATATTGCAGTACATAAAATACCCTTAATATATCCCATGAGTCTTTTTAAAGTACTTAAATGCTCTTTACTAGCATTTGTCATTTATCAAATAACCACTTTCACTATATGTGCAATGTCTGGTCTTATAAATATTGTAGGAAATATTAAGCTAACTATTGCTAATACATATGGTACTGAAGACATTTTCAAATTCTCTATTTTGTTGCTAGGACTCATCCTTAAAAGAAAGTTGAAATTAATAGGGAGAGGTATAGAAATTGGCTTATAATCTCACATATTAAAACACTATAAGATTTTCTTCAAATAATTCTTTTGAAACCCAAATCTTCCTATTATTTTTACCTTCGTAAATTTGCATCTCTAGAATTTGATTGTGATCCCAGGTCTTTTATTTTAAATTTCTTAGCCAACTATGCCTTCAATTCTTTAATATGATCTATGTTAGTTCCTGATACCAACATGTCATCAGTATATATTCGTAAGATAATAAAATCATTATCACCAAATCTCTCATAATAAACACAAGAACCTGAATTGAGTTGTTGTATAAAAGGCTAATGATAAAAGAATCAAATCTCTTATATCAGCACCGCAGTATTTGTTTTAGACCATATAGAGATTTGTTAAATCTAAAAACTAAGTGCTTTTTTTCCTTTTCTTCAAACCCTTGTGGTTGGAGCATATAGATTTCTTCTTCAAGTTGTCTATGAAGAAAGGTAGTTTCGACATCTAACTGCTCTAAATGCAAATTATATATAGCACATATTGCCAAGACTACTCGAGTCATTGTTAATGGAACAATAGGAGGAAATATTTTATTGAAGTCAATACCTTTTCCTTAAGCATATTCTTACACTACCAATTCTTACATGATAACGCTATGCTAATTATTACCTTATGGGCAGTTAGATCCCACAACAATACCCCTCAATTCCTTAGAGTATTCTAAGAGAATGTATTTTTTTAATTTTGGATCCAACTTTAACATTTATTTAAAATTATATATTGCACATACATAACATCCAAATATATAGAGGAAAGGATTATTAGTAGGATTACTGATCCACATCTCCATTGGTATCTTCATCCTAATTTCTATTGATAGAGACTAATTTATCACATAGCAAGTAGTGTTTACGACTTGTTTAAAATTATTCGGCTAGATCAAATGTATAAAAGTGTATTCATATTTTTAGCACAAAATATGTTAATGTGCATTTTTTGTTCTTGTTCTTCCTTAAAATATTCTATTTATTTGCTCTGCTACTTTATTCGATTGTGGTGTGCATATGAATTACCTCTTAATGTCTTCTTGTTTACAAAATTCATCAAACTTGACAGTAATGTATTCGCCTCCATTATCTGATTATAGAAACTTGATTCTTTTCGTAGTTTCAAGTTCTACCTGCAATTTGAAGTTCTTAAAATCTAAAAACACATATGCCTTGCCTTCCTTTTGATTAGATACATCCAATATCTCTTAGAGTAATCATCGACGAAAGATGTAAAGTATTTCACATCTCCTAAGGATGAAACTAGTTCTTGCCAAACATTAGAATGAATCAGCTCTAGAATAGCTTTGCTTCCAATATGTGGGCAAGACTAAGGTGCCAATCATTGTTGATTTTTCTGTCGAACTTGTTGATGCAATAGATATTTCTCCTTTTTACGTTGTTTCCTCTTTAAACATATACAAATTAATAACTACTTTTTTTATTTTGTCACCACAAGTATTCCTTTGACTATTTTCATCATCCTTTTTCAACTTATATTTAGCATTTGTTCTCATCAGGCTGTATTAAGGATACTGAATTTTTTTCAGACCCTTCTCATGTCTTATCACCTAAATGGTGTGAATCATACTGTCCCTCATTTTTTGTTAATGATACTGATAGTAATAATCTTTAAGACATGATCGTCACCCATAAATACAGATCCTTCTAAGAGTGGTTTATATTGGTCAAACCATTCTCCTCAAGAGGTTATATGCCAAATGGCTCCGAATAAAAAAACTACACATCAATAAAACGATTTCAACCTTCTGTTGTTGCCTTGTTATAAAGGATTTCATTATCATTTAAGGTACTCACAACATTACCTTGAACGGTTGTTGCATTTTTTCTGTGCATTACTCTTATTCCAACACTCCTTTTAGATGTCATTTCTTACCATAATTGTAACATGCAATATTCTTTATGCTTCTTGATTTAGACCTACCATGATTTTGACTCTAACTAGAACCATATTTTGTTGATCTTTCTCTCACAATGGATAACGCCTTTGCTTGTTGCGAATTTGATAATCTATCCTCCTTATTCTTATGTCTCTATTCTTCTTCTAAAAAAACAATAAGAACATCATCAAAGACTAGATAGTTTGAGAGATACTATTGGTCAAATTGATAACAAGTTGATCATATGAATCTAGTAGACTATGAGGTAAAAGTTCTACACATTCATTTATATATATTTTGTAGCCCAACTATAAGAGCTTAGAAAATAGAGTATTAAGAATGTTGATATGATTTGTTACTGAAGTGGATTTTGACATTTGAAAAGTATAGAGTCTTCTTTTAAAAAAGATTTTGTTGTGAAATGACTTGACCTTGTATAACTTTGTCAATATATCCCAAATATCCTTTTGCAATTTTTTTTAATCTACACATGATAGGATTTCATTAGCTAAACCCAAGTGTAGATTGGTGATAGCCTTGTCATTCATTTTCTTCCATTTGTTTTCGTTTATGATCTTCATTGGTCTTCTCCAATAGCCTTCGAACAATCTTCTTATGCTAAAATTGTCTTCATCTTCATATTCCATGACGAGAAATTATTCATGCTAAATTTCTCTATTTCAAACTTTGTCGTCCTTTTTTCTTTAAGGTACTAAAAGTTAACTTTATACCACTGATTGATGTTGAGATATAAAGCACCTAAAATGTAATTAAGTTGAAATAAGAAAATAAAGAAAGAAAAGAATTAATGAAGACAAATTTAATAAAAAAATTTAAATTTAGAGAAACCTATCTCAATTTTTTTAATACACTTTGTTGTCTCTTTATTTTATTTACAAAAAGATACACAAATAGAGTAGAAACTAGAATATGTCAAAGCTAAAAATAGAATAGATAAAACATACAAAAATATACTGTATGTAGAACAATTAAGGCCGTGAATTGTACTTCTACACAATTCTATCGCCATACTTTAAAAGGTGTAAATAAAAGCTGTCTTAAAGCTTTTCTCAGCTGAGTCACAATTTTGCCAAGCTTTAATGAGTTCCATTGTAAAGCTTAAATAAAAAGAAACTGTGGCTTTGCTTTGCCACCAATAATTAATATATCAACGTAATGAAATGTTTATTTGTACGATAAATTTATTTATTCGAGTACTAATCAGAAAATTGAATTACAGAATTAGATAATGCAGAGCGAATAGCTGCTTCCTTCATTTCAAGCAAGGCACCTTCGAAGCATTTCGCAAGAAACTCAGGATCAGGTATTATGTCTTTAGCCACTGAAATCTGCAGATCAGCTCTTCCTGCATAGCTCACCATGTGCATTATGAGTGCCTATTTCAACCACCAAAAGAAAAGAATATATCACTAAATGCTAAAAAGTGGGGTTTGAAGTTCATGTGACCCAACATTATGTTGCCGATAAGACAAAAGCTGGAATTCAGAGCCCTTACATGGGGTGTGGACGATACATTGACTCTTAAGGATGTAACAGGGTTGTCTCCTATAATGATTTCCTCTTTTGGTCCAACCACATTCGAGATCGTAAACGAGGTATTACAAATGACACGGTAATTAAGAATACAAGTTGCCTGCAGGAACAAGACTACATTAGTTTCTGTAGATTTAACGCCAAAATTACTACTGTTTTCAGTCAAATGATTCCACCTTTGATCCTAGCCAAGACATTATTAGGTACCCAATATAGTATGAAAAGTGAGCCTCTAAACTTCTTTTCTTTCTGTCTATCACTTTCTTTGCTCTCTTCACGAACTCGAGAGGATCAACACCACCTTTCTGGTAATAAACGGGCAGGAGAAGCATTCCAAACCTGTTCCCCCACCTTGATCTTGAATCCTTTTTCATCAATTCGGACATGTCCTGTTCATTCCACACATAATTTTAACATTTCAAGTTATAGAGAATAACAAAAGAAAGATTTGTTCAGTACAAACCTGCAAACCTGGCTGTTCTCTCAAATTGACCATGGCCAATCCTGTTAATCGAAGTCCATCTGACAGTTCTGACAATCAGAGAATGGAGATTCAGATTCCAGGATTTTAATACCATGTAATGGGACAAGTTCAGTAAAGTGTTAGATAAGTATTTAGTATTTACCATTAGGAGATCGGTGATCCAAGTATTTTGATAACCCAGAAGATATCACTCCAAAAAGAACGTCATTAATGGTCTGCCACGTGAAGAAATCAATAAAAATGCCAAGTGATTTCTTCAATAAAAACTATTTATTTTAAATATTCTCTAACGTACTTTATAGATTATGTATGTATATCAAGAATAATCCAAGTACTTACCGCATTAACAAGGGCCTCTTTCACCACTTTCATGTCTTTGATCAAAAGCTTGGCTGTGGCCATCTTTCTTGGCCACAGCTCGACCCCAGAACCGCCGCTTATCACCGTTTTCCGATCACGAAGCCAAAAACCCCTCGTGACAAACTCCATACAGAACACAAAACTGAACAAAACCATCTTCAAGAAACCCAACAAAGCCCTTATCCAACCATAACCACTCCATCTTAAACCCAAACCCCTCCGTCCAACCCTGACCGCCGTAGGCGCCGCTGTGGGGTCCTCGACTTTCCCGCAGGCCGCGAGGAACAACGACATCAGAGAAATACCGTCGCCGAGAGCGTGATGAATCCTTAAAATGATGCAGTTTTGCTCCAGCAATAGATGCAGTTCCCACAAAGGCTTGTCTTCACTAAGTGGAGTACTTACGGATAAATCCGCCAGATAGTCATTCACCATTCTCTCCGCGTCGTCATTGTTTTCTAAAACATCAAGGTGGTAGCTGCCGTCGTCGTCGGCGATGTCTTTAGTGGTGGATTCTACGACAATGATGTGTCTGTCAATGTCAATCTCAGTTCTTTTCCATTGCTCAACTCCATTTTTGTCACGAACCAATAGGCTGCAGAATCTAGGGTGCTTCAGCATGAGAGAGTTTTTAACGAAGGACTTTATGGAGTCTAGCTCTATACGGTTTTTAACCCCGATTGCACAGTATATTATAATGTCCATCTCCGGACGGAGGAATAGACGTCCAGCGGGTGTTACCGGCTCGTTGCAGGTAGTCTCTGATGAATCCATTGGAAGTGCACTTGTAATTCATGAATTGGACTAGAAAGTGGCTTTGTATCTGGGACTTAACAATGGCCATATTTATTGTTAATAGGACAAACATAGTTGGTTTCCATTTAGTAATAGGCCCCGTGAAATAAATATACCCTGCTTGATCAGTGTTTTGGTTACGTTTCATTTTTTCAACATTTGCAATGAAAGGAGGTTGGTTTGTTAGGTAACAGGAGAGGTTGATATATTATCTTAGGTACCCAAAAGCAAAACTATATTGAATAATGTTTTTTTATATATTGAGAGATTCAAGTTTCCATAATATCAACTTACTAACTTCAAACCAACTTTGAAAATTTGACTTGTAGAGAACAAACTTTTTGGCTGTAGATAAGTTTTTGAGTTTGAGAAAAATAGATTACCACATATTGTGTATTCCATTAAATTTGATACAAAAAGAAGTCTTTTTGCCTTCTTTTCATGTAGGACTAGAAATAGTTGAATCATGTAAATTTTATTTGGTTTATTTCCTCTACTTTGTTACTATTGTTTTATCCATATTTATTTATTTATCAAAATTAATTATTATTTTATGTTATTTCTATAACCTATTATAATTTATATCAATTGTCAACATATTTGAAAACCTAATATATCACATACAAAGAACATATTAAAAAAAAAAGTTGTAATCAAGTTGGATTTAATTGTAAAGTTTGATAAATTTTATTATTAAATATGAGATATTTAATAAATAAAGATCAGTATAAGATGTTGAATTTTATTTTGACATAATTAGTATTTAATTAGAATTAATTGCAATTCTAATTAAATTTTAATCGAATTTCAAATTTAATCTCACTTAAATTACTAAAATGTCCAAAGTTATAATAAGTTTAAGCTTCAACGGAGTTAACTCTCTTTGCCTAACTTTCTTTATAGCAGTTGTAAAACTCTCTCAACTTATTTTTTATATATTGTTAAAGGTCGAAAATTTATGCAAATACTGTGGTTGAGATAAGCCGATTTTAAAAATGGTTTAAGGCAAATAACAAGAAAAATAATCAAGCTTCATAATAAAGTACGAATTATCATGCATGCTTTATTACATTTTATTTATAGATCGTACTATAGAAGTTAAGTGATCTTTAGAGATGGCAACTGGACCGTGCACGATTCAGGCCCATTGTTAATGAACCAAGCTCGGGTTGACCAGGCTCTAGAAAAAATTAGACTTCTAACTTGAGGTGTAACATCCCATGTTCGGGGCTAGACCCCAGGAATGTGAACGAGACATATTGTGAGAAATTAGAAGTGCACTGTTTGCTCATGCATCATTGTATATTCACACATATGTGAATATTTATTATTGACATATTTAAAATAATTGTTCATAAATTTATTGACATTTTTTGGGTATAATTGAGTGAATAATGTGATTTAAAATGTGAATTGTAACTTATTAGTGATAAAAAAAATTTGGAGACTGTTAGTATTATTTTGGAATCTTTGGTGAATTTTAGGAATTTTTGAAATTGGAATATGTTTGGATTAGGAAAATTATCAAATGACAAGTTAAGTTGGTACAAAAAAATTAGTATGATTAAGCCTACGAATATTTGACATTTGTCACCATTCAATGTGTGGTGACAAGTTAAGTTGGTAAATAAAAATTAGTATGATTAAGCCTACAAATATTTGACATTTGGCACCATTCAATGTGTGACATTTGGCAGCATAATATGAGGACAAGTGGCGTCATTCATTATGTGAGTAATGGCATGATATGTTGGAGAAATGTGGCAGCATAAATGGTGGGCAAATGGGCTTCATGCCTTGGTGTTACATGGCATGTTAAGCTAGTGACACCTAGTTGGTAATGAAGCAAGGTATGCTGGAGAGGTTCATTTTTCACCTTCCTTACTTCTCTCCACCGAAACTTGCTTAGTCTCTCTAACTTCTGGAATTTGTGTTGAACCTTGGATTGTCATCACTTGAATGTTTGTAAGCTCCTGAATCTAGAAAAAGGTTATATTAATTTTCTGTACTATTTTTTTGTTAAGGCTAAAAGTTGCACATTATACTTAGGTATGTGCTGGATGTTTGGAAGCTTGGATTAGCTAGATTCTTGGAATTTAATTTAAGGCTTAATAAGGTAAGGGAATTATAGACTTGGTATCCTGTTATAACATGTATTTTTTGATGTTTGAAATGGATCAAACGTGTGCTGAATAAAGAAAGAATTGAGGTTAGATACATGCTAGAAACTAGTTGGAAAAAGTAGTTACATTGGACAGGTTTTGGTATTTTAGCCATATCTTTCCCTGTAGGTATCCAAATTGTATGAATTTAAATTCAGATTAAACTAGAAACATAAACCTACAACTTTCGTGAAGGAGTAGAATTTTATTTATGTCATTAAAAGTGTCAAAATTTGGCTTGAAGATGAGTTTCTAGATTTTTTCACTATTTGTGAACAATATGTAGCATTTTGGGGATAACTTTCAAAATACTAACCCAAATTGCACAAAATTGATGTCATTAGAAATTTAAGACATAAAGGAACAATTTTTCTACCTCTCTATAAAAATTGGTAGCCTTCTATATTGATTTGAAAAAGTTTGATTGAATGAAAAGTAAGGAAATTTGTTGAAATAGTATGAACTGTAATATTTTATTGAACATATTTGGTATTTTGATTATATCTTGATCTGTAGAATTCCAAATGAGGTAATTCTTAATTCAAATGAAACTAGGGACATAAATCTACAATTATCCTGAAGAAGGAAAATAGTAATTCTAGTTTTAAGAATTCCAAAATATGTTCCGAATTGACTTATGAATTTTGCTATAGTTTAAGAATAAACTGAATTATTTGAAGTATAACTTTCAATACATTAAATCAAATTGAATGATCTTGGTGTCATTAAAAACTTAAAACACAGAGGAATAATTGTCTAAAATGAAGTGTTATTTAAATCCTTCATTTTCTGGATCTTATTGATAATTTATAGTTAACCAGAATGGAATGTTTTCGAAAACAGTTGAAATGGGAATGAGTGATTGAATTTCAATACAATTGGAATACAAATGATATGTACATCAATGTATGACAGAAATATACCCAAGAATTTGTCATTGAACATGCATGAGATATGAAACATTGATAAATGTATTTATTCTGTTACATAAGTGCTTTAGTAATATGAAATTGTTTTTATTGCGTATAGACGAGCAACTAGAGCGACCGCTTTTAGATATTGCCCGAACATCAAGACAATAGGCTTAAGGAAGCAAGTGTGAGTAACCTAAGATGATCTCAGTTTATTTGTTCTGTTCTGTATATTGATAAACTGTATTGATATATTACTGAGCTGCATTGACTGATTGTGTACTAAATTTCGGATAATATATGCTCGAGGCGTTTGATGCATGTAAACAATATTGGAAGTGCTATTTATATATGAATGAGACTGCCTAATTGAATATTCTGATTCTTAACTAAAAAGTTGAATGCCAGACCTAGTCCGATGACTACTGATACTGAGACTGTTATACTGTGATAATACATACAAGTGAAAATGATTGAATTGTGACATGCATATCATTTTAATGCATGTAATATAAAGGCGTTGTGACCGAAGTAGCCAGTATGAAAGCACTTACATGTAGAGCTTTGTTCCGTGATTACCGTTTCTGCACGTAAAGCTATGCTTCATGATTCTGCTCTAACTGATTCCAATAGGCCAGTATCTGTATATGTATGTGATAGGCACTTGATCACAACAATAAAAACGAATATGAGTCTCATACATATAGAATTCATTTATGATTGGAATTCATTGAATGATTTGCAAAGCTAAAAGGTAATGAAAAATTGATATGAACTATTTAATTATATGAATTGTGTGATTATATAATGATTGAGTTTTGTTATATGAGTGAACCATCGAGGATGGTTACTCAACTGAGTTCACAAAACTCATAAAAAATTGCAATGTGGCCTTCAGGGTTTAGTGAAGGACTCCAGAGAGGCTCTGAGTAAGAGTTCCAGATCGGGATCAGTGTGTGCCTGCATATGTATTTTGTTATGTTGTATTGAAAAGTGTAGTTTTAAGTGTTATTCAATGTGTATAAAAATGGTCTTGAAATGTAATGTTATTGTAACTACAAGTGTTTCGTTTTTTGTAATAGGCCCAAGCGTCTACTAAAACTTTGATGAGTTAAATAATGATTGTAATTTTTCAGACTGAAATTTGTTGTAAATAAGTTAGGTCGAAATTGATTATCTCTTTTCCGCGTTCTATGTGTTATTTTAAAATGAAAGTAATGGATTTAATTTACCAACTGTCTTAACATGCCACTCTTGTGGAATTCGTACTCGGATATCTCTCAGGATATCAAGTATGTGTCCTATGAGAGTGTGATGTTACATAAGGCCCGACTCTTATAAGTAAGACGACGTAGTTTAGTTAAAAATAATGTCGTTTTTACATTTTAATTTTAAAAAATTCAGGCTGGGCTGAATTATTGGGCTCGAGCCAAGCTATCTTAGACCTGTATGAGGGCCTTAGTAGTAAGGGTATAGCTGAGCTTGGGCCTTGGAGGGCCCTAGCTTTGGAAAATAATACTAAAAAAGTTTCATATTTATTTTGCTGTATATAGAATCAGATCTCATCCTGATTTTCTAACAATTACTTGGTCATTTTTGCCGCAAGAGAGGAGGAGCTGAGTTCATGGTTAGACTCTAAGCCAAAAATTTCAGTTCTGTACATCTCATTTGGTAGCGAAGTTGGTCCTAACATGGATGAATACCCATAACTGGCGGACGCAGTGGAGGCTAACGACATGACTTTCATATGGATCATTCAATGATGTTAATAAAGTTTAGTTCTTTATGTTTCATTTGGTAGCAAAATTGGTCCTAACACGGATGAATACGCATAGCTGGCTAACGCATTGGAGGCTACCGATATGTCTTTCATATGGATCATCGAATGATGCTAATATCGATGTTTAATAAAAGGACTAAGTTTGTTAGTGAGCAAGAAAGTCCCAAATGGACACTTGATGCTTAAAACATAGTGAAAAAGAAAATATTTTCTTATGTTGTGCCTCTATCACTCTAATCTAAGTACAACTATTTCAGCAAAAAGTGAAAATAGGTGCATTGGGTAAACATATATAGACAAGAATATAGAGGGGAAAAGTAAATGATTACTTAAAACTTTCATCCTTGGTTCCTAGTCCCTTTGATAATAAATATTGCCTTATATCTCTCTACTTTACCTTTGTTATTTTTCTTTATTTTGTACGTATATTTGACTTTAATGACACAATAACCTCTCAAATGAAAAGTGTAGCATCCCACTCCCGCGATGACCTGAACCCGACATCGATGGTGATATTCGAGTCCGTGCCCCGCGAAGGTGGCGTGCTAAAGCACTCAATCATTTAAAAGTCAGTATAATTTTTTTTTCTTGAAATCACGAACACACATTATGCGGAAGCCAATTATCACATACAGTCCATAATAATTTCAATGGCCGCTTGGGCCCTTTCACAAATGCAAAGCACTTAAGTCAGTCAGACTTTACAAAGGACATAATTATTTGTACAAAAGTTCATAATATACAATTTTATACAGAAATAAGAAAACACTAATGCAGACGCGAACTGATCCCGACCTCTACCCTTCACTTGTATGATGTAAGTATACTCTAGTTGACCTAACGGGGTATTCTTCTTACCCTGAAAAATAGTTGCAAATTTTGGGTGAATTTTGCGAACTCAATGAGTGATCATCATCGATGGCTCACCCAAACGCATAACACATATATCACACATCATACAGAATTCCAATCTCACATTCGCCATTCAGTGCACTTAAACATTTATCTTATGCATATGCCATTTAGATGGGACTCACATTCGTTCTTATTGTTGTGACTGAGTGCCTCTCACATATACAGAGTACTGGCCCGTAGGCTTAGTCAAAATAGAGAACTAGCCCATAGGCTTAGTTGAAACAGAGTACTGGCCCGAAGGCTTAGACGAAATAGAGTTCACGGACCATAGCTTTACGTGGAAGCGCTTCATATAGGTAACTCAAATCACAACTGCTTTATATTTCATGCATTCATGAGATGGAATGCATCACTAACATTGCATGCACTTATTCGATCACATTTACTTATCATCAGATCGTAGTCCGACATTCAACATAAAGTTGAGCATTAACACTTTCACTTGCATGCAATGCACATTCCAAAAAAACTTAGTTCATCTTATTCGCATACAATGAGAGCACTTCAATAATTCAGATTAATCATCACAATCATCGGACCTTCTTTCCGGAATTCAAACACAATCAATCACATTCATATACACATTCATCATACAGTGATCAATGTATACAAAATTCAAATAAAGCAGACAATGAAGTGAGACCATCTAGGTCTACTCACAATAGGCTCCAGATTAGCATTTGCTTTTAATTTTTGGGAACGCCTGAATGCGGGCACTTGACCTGCACAACCTATTTATACAAGACACCCATTGCACACTCATCAATAATTGCACACATAACAAAATTCATTTATACACAATTGTAATAATGGACTATGTACAATGCATGCTCAATGACAATCCCAGACATATGTTTTAGAACATATTTTATGCTCATTCCCATTTCAAAATTCATGTGTCTCTAATTGAACTTAGACTTACAATTCATTTGTACATAATCAATCTAAATGCTCCTTTCAATCTTTACCCTTTTTATATGTCTAGCTTATTCATAAGCTTACACTTCAAGAACAC
>JANSVB020000295.1:0-10081 GCA_025504935.2 Erythroxylum haughtii
TCGCCAACTCCAGAATGGGCTCTGCTCTTTCCCTGGACGCCAATGAATGTTACAATAAGTGTATTCTACTGTGCTTCAAAGCCCCTGGTTGTGCTGAAAAATGTAGAAAAACTTGCCCTCCTTCAACTGTTCACACAGCATCAATTTCTGGTCGAAAGCTTTCAGACATCAACATTCCAGAATTGACACAGAAGATGTAATTTTTTATTACAATTTGTGTTCTTCAGATGGCCTTATTTCAACTTTCAATGATTATCAGATTAATTATGATGAATAAAACAGTTATATAACTCAACAATAATGAAATGTTCTTGTGAAGTCAGTCAAATTCATGACTTCATAACGTTCCATATATCTTATTTAGCTTTTACTTTTCTTGTACAATCAGTTATGATGCGTTCTCTCATGATAAAATGAAGAGAACAAACAAATAATCAATGTTTAACACTTACGTTCAATTGCCCTAATACTAATGGCATAATAACATTGTCGATAATTCAATTAATTAAGCCTCCTTCATAAATTCTCATTTCACTATGATGAAGTTTGAAAATGAGGTATGAACACATCTAATTTAGTCACTCTCAATGAAACTTCGTAAATATTATTGAATCTTCCCACTACAAGCAACTTTGATATTAGTGCACTTCTTGAAACTCTTACAAGAACTTTGTCTGATTTTGGAGATGTGGTTTAACTTGTACAATAATTTGTTCTTCATTTCAGCGGCTTCCATTTCAAGCCTGCTTATAGCTTTAGGAGGTCGTGACTTCTAAACTATTCTAGATACTCTAGACTTCTTCTTCAATTTTTCCATTATAGAAGGTTGATTTATCGAGTATAATCATCGATAAAGATAATAAAATATCTTTTTTCCTCAAACACTTGGACCCAAATGTCAACCTGCACTACCTGAAGAGGAGTCTCAGCTCTTCAAGATGTTTTTTGAAAATCGAATCCTATGTATTTTACCATAAATGCATCCTTCATAGACTTTGTTTTTAGAAGAAATAGAAGGAAGCCCAAGAAGGATCAACACTGCTCTGAAACCACAGTTAAATTTTGGGGACACAAGAGGGGAAGAGAAGGATTTGCACAAAAAAGAGTTTTATTGCTTTAGCTTGCTATTGCTTATAATGTTTTTTCTTCACTTTAGTGGTTTACATTTTAGGCCTCTTTATAGCCTTAGGAATTCGATAGTAAATTCCAAAATATTCTAGATAGTTAGAATATTTTTCCTAGTATTTATTTTACCTCCTAATTTTTATCATTTCAGAGTTCATAATTAATTATGAGGGATATTTTTGTATAGGTAATTACATAAACTTTTTAGATTAATTTTTTATACACTTTCATAGGCTTTCTAAATTAAATTTTAACAATCTCCTATGATAATAAGTTTACTGTCACCACCACCATAATGTGATATATTTTTAATTATAATCCGAACTTTAAAAAATAGAAATAAAATGTCTAAATTTTTAAATTTTTTCAATTCTAGCTCGAACTTCAAAAAGTAACAATAAAATGCTTAAACTTTCAATTTGTTTCAATTCTAACCCAACGTTAATATTTTCGTTAAGTTTGAAAATGACTTAAATTAAATTACGCAGCTATGACGATTTTACTGATGCAGTATGATGTAATATGAGAGTAGTTTGGAGCGTTAAAAGAATAAACAAAAGATAAATAACTAAGGATATTGGGAGAACAACAGATAACTCAGGCTAGAATTGAAGAAATTTTAAATATTAAATATTTTATTGTCATTTTTTGAAGTTTGAGTTAAAATTGAAAAAAATTGAAAGTTTGGACATTTTATTGCTATTTTTAAAAGTTCGGGCTATAATTAAAAATTTGATAAAAATTTAGGCTTTTTTTATGATTAACCCTAAAATATATAATGAATAAGCAAATAAATAATGATAGGATAATATAGAGCAAACTCTTGGTGGAGCTTGATTATATGGTGGAAGCTGAAGAGTTGGCTAAGGTTGAGAGTGTCAGTTTGAGATTGATTTTTAAGATAGATTTTTTTTATTATTTGATGTAATGACCAATTGAGACATATTTTTTTACATTTTTGCAATTTAACATTTTGAAATGATTTTTTAATATCTTTCTTTTAAATTTTTTAGGTTCATCTGTATCCTTTTTCCTTGTTTTTTCTAGTGTTCCAAGACATAACTTTCTTAGCCGAAGGATGATTTTCTTTATGCTTATTAGCAGGCCAAAAAACTGGATTTCTTATAGACCCAAGCACTCTTACAAATCAAATAGTGAGTATGCACAAAAGAATCCAATTCAAAAAGCCAACAATAAAATAAAATGCTTATCAAAAGACAAAAGCTAACAGAAATTAATGAATTTAAGGTAATGAGCAACACTAGCAATATAAAATTAAATTAAATTAATTCTTGTACTTTATAGAGATTTAACTCATTTATAAAATGAAACGACGGATCATTATTTGAAGGGTGAAGAAATTATCATTTATTTCATTTCATATAGTATGTTTTTTTTCTTAAATATTCTTCATTTGAATGATTGTGCAAAAATAAATTTGTAAATATTTACAGGTATTATATGATTTCAAATGCATTTTCTTTTATGTAGGGCTAAGCATAAATTGTCTAAATTATGAAGTTGGATCATACTAATTCATTAAAATCGTTAAACTAATAAATTCTTAGGGACCCTAGGGGTAGTCGAATTAGTAGAGTGGGAGGTATGAAATCAAAAGGTTTTGTGTTTGAATCTCTCTACCTCCACTCTCTCGATCGAGCCTGTCTTATAAGGCTTGCCTAATACGAAATACCTAGTTGACGTGATTTGAAAACTAATGTGTCAATCCGAAAGTTTACTAGTGCGCATCTAAAAATAGCAGTTGTGAGTTCCTCCGTTTAAAAAAAAAACTAAATTGTTAGTTTGTAATTGGTACACAAGATAAACCATTGGTTTGATTTGATCTTTCTTTGTAAACTAGCCATGGCATGTAATAATAAGTTACCTTAAATGTGTTTTTCTATAGTTGAAACATTTTTAAAACATCTCATGGGAAACAAAAAAAAATAAAATAAAATAAATTACCTCAAAGATGTCATTAATTTTACCTAACTTCTTTATAGACTCGAGCATAACAATGATTTCAATTGACATCGCCTGCTATTAGAATTTTCTATATATACTTGGTAATGCAAGAATAATCTTGAAATAGCCTTTGTGATTTATAAATAGAAATATTTATAATACTTGCTGATAGAACTTGTCAAATTTGTCCCCAACAAAAAACAAAAACACTTGGAGAGTCTATATGGACATAACGATGAGTACATGTGAACAAGTACCAACAATGTTAAGAGATATACATATAGTATTATTGATGTATGTTATTAGACAAGAGAGTATTTATTAATGTTAAAAATCATTCTGTTCACACAAAAAAATGACCAGAGAATATTTGTATTATGATGAAAAATATAATGAGCAAATCTATATATTTTTTCAATTTATTAATTATAGATGTATTAATTAACTTGTAAGTAAATAATTTAGAATTAGGATAACAAATTATATAATGTCTAATCCTTTATAATTTTTTTAATTTCATGCCAAACTTTTTAAAGTTTATAATTTAATGACTAACATTTTAAGATTTGTATAAATTAGGTCAAAATGTTAGTTATTCTGATGTGATATGTTCACTAAATGTCACATGAATATTCATTGATCTATTAGCCACGTTAGGATAAATAATATATTTGCCTTGACTTGACTTCTACAAAATTTTATGGATGGCAATGGGACTAAATTAAGGTGCTTTCGATGGATCGACTCATAGGTCAAACTAAGCCTATACTAGTTCAAAGTTCAACTTTTTTAAAACAAAACGGCATTGGTTTACTTAGAAGAATTAGACTTTAGGCAAGTTCAGATTCAATTAAAGAAATGTTATTTTTTTTACTTTTAATTTTAAAAAAATTAGCGGGATTGACTCATTGCCATCCCTACAAAATTTAAAAGGTCAATCTCTAAATTAAAAGCTTTAAAATTTGTAACTAAATTGAAAATTTTCAAATGATTTTACACTTAATGTAATTAATTGAATATGAATCACTATGCCCAAATATTCATTATATCAGAAAAATTAAAGACGAGATTTAACTATACTTAAATTTTAAAAATAGATATGTTATAATAATTAGGAATAATAAATTCAAAAGTACTTAACCTTTTGAGATTTTTGCAATTCAATCCCTAATTTTTTAAACTTTTTAATTTAGTAACAAAATTTTCAATATTTGTATAATTTTGTCTTCAAAATTCAGATGTTTTTCTCTCTTTTTTTTTTATGCGAAGCTTCTTCAGAACAATTGTTTGTTAATAAAAAATCATTTTTATGATAAAAGCTGAGAATGACTTCTTTACAAAACCAGAAAGCCTGGGTAATTAAACAACTAATAACATCATCTGTCTTGTTAAGAAAGGCAAGAAGCGGAGAGGCGTTACAAAGCACGTGACAGGCAGAATCCCGCCGTGACGTAGCGTGCAATCATTTTCAAGATTTCGCCGACGGCAACCACTCGTTTATCTACGCGTGTCCAACAGGTGGTGTCATTGGCGAACTAACTTAGCCTGTTATTGGGCTTTTTAGTAATGAGATCAAATAAGGAACCCTGATCTTGCAATTTATTACGGTTTAAGCCATTCCCGTCACATTCACAAACTAACACGTGATTGTTTAAAGTAGCATTAAGGAGTGCCAGACAACACCAACTAATGCAAACATGAACAGCCACTCGAAAGATGAATTACATTCTTTGAACCTCAAAGCAAAGTGTCTACCGGAAACATTGTCCGTTTGCATGCAAGTTTATCGAAAATAATCTTTTTATTATGTAAGAGTAAAATTACGTATTATTGGACCTCTTCAAACTCTGCTTTATTACAGAATTTCAGACTGAACGATAACGACCATGTCGATGATCATAAACCTCAAAGCAAAGTGAAAAGCAGAAGGAAAAGACAAGAAAGTCTGCGTCTTTGGTTTCAGTTTCTTAGCACCAACTTCCTTAAAAGCTTATTTTCACACGGTTTCAGTTGCAGAATTTAACTTTTCTGTAATCTTGGAGCTCAAGTATCTGTATATTATGTGTGTAGCTCTATATGTGTAGTTTGTTCGTCCGTTTTGTATGGCAACAGTTTGCTTTGCGCGTTAAAACTGTGAAGCCACATACACACACACACACACGAAGCTTTTAAAGAAGGAGAAGATAAGAGAGACAGTGGAAAAACCATTGCTTCCCGCGTTTTCCATGTCCCAAATCTCATTAAACTCATGCGTGCAAGCTAATGCTTATAAATCTCGAAACTTTAGCCACCGCCACCACCACCCTTTCGCTTCATTTTCTTGGTTCTTAACGGTTTTGATTCTCTTTAAGCTTCTTCATTCTTGAATCACCTCAAGTTCTCTCTCTCTCTCTCTCTCTATCTATCTAGATAATTTTTGCTTGAGCTGCAAGACTTTAACAAGTGAAGTCTGCGCATACAAGCTAATGAGGATCTGCCAAAGCTCCCTGGAAGAGCTAGCATGATTAACCTGGCCAATAACAGTGTCACCGATAGTGGTGAGAAGCCAGCAAAGAAGAAGTTGATCTACTCGAACCCAAGCTTTATAAGCTGGATTAGGGGTAGAAATAGGATCAGAAGTGTTTTCTGAAGACATAACAAATGGAGGAGGAGAAGCATGATCTGGTGAGATGTAAGCTTCCAGATCCAATGCGCGTATCGCTGCAAGAATCTGAGGGCGCCAGTTGAGGTAATTGTGTTGATCGAGTTTCAAAGGAAGGTTAAAATTTAGTGTTTTGGCTAGGGTAGAAAAGTCAATGGAAGAAGAGTTTAGAATGGGGCTGGAATCATGGTCTGTGAAAGAAGAAGAAGAAAACCCAGTAGCCATGACGATAATGATTTGATGACGATGAGTCAGTGAAGCTCTGATACCATGAAAACGTAAGATATTGTTTGTGTAAAATTTCCAGCAATTGTTTTATTGAATGAGTAGAGTATATATACACAATAAATGATTCTGATCTAACCATTGAATACAATTTGTTATAATCTAATGGTCAACAATGATGTCAGTATATTGTTGTGTCAGTAGACAGCTGGAAGGCAGTTATCGCTGGAGCTAATCCTCTGATGTATTTGTGCAGATCCTTTATTGTGAGCTGCAGATGATTTCTCCAACGTCAATTGAATAGGCCTGGAATTCTTTGTGGACTTAACATTATTACAGACTAGACTTGAGTTGAGGTCCTGATCCATTATTCTAACAGGTATAGGCTAAATACATAAGGAAAGCATCTCTTGAATGAGCTAGAGAACATGATGGATTAGGACTATTTTGAGATTTAAACATTTGGTGTAGATATCCTATTTGTTCCTTAATTAAAGGAATAGATTCTGAAGATGATTGCTACCCCGAATCAGAATAACTCACTTAGAATGCTCCAACTTCTCCCCTTGTCTTGGTGTCATTGCCTAGTTTCTTTTTTCCAATTAGTTGGTTTTTCGTTCAACTTCCAGTAAGTTTGCCTGACATGCCACAAATTTTCACAATATGTTCATACCAAGACCTCCGTTTTTCACTACGTTTATCTCCTTCACAGTCAGCTTCTCAAATCACAAGAGCTAAACTTTCATTCTCTATTCTAATTTCACCAGCATTCTTTAACATCACTTGTCGTCTCTCTCCACATGTGAGAAGAATTCTCTTATGGTCACTAGAGGATTTCTCCCTAAAATACGATCTCTAACTTCATCCATGTCCCAATTTAATCCAGTCAGGAAGACAAATATGCATCCCTTTTCATCTTTCTTCTTGTACCAAGCACTGTCACTTAGATTTACCCAACTTTCTTCATCAAACAAATCTAATGCTTTCCATACAAACATCATTTCATTATAATATGTTGTTACATTCCTCTCACCTTACTACATTTTTCCACATTCTGGTGTTTAATTTAAATAATTGTGAGTGGTTGTTCAGGTCTGAATATGTTTCCCTAATTGCTTCCTAAACATCACAAGCCATTAGCATAAACATAAACGGTTTCCCAATAGTTGGTTGCATAGAATTGATTAACCACACAGTAACCATTGAGTTTCAAACGCCATTGTTGATACCGAGGGTCATTTACAGCTAGTTGCTCCTTATCATCGATCAACTAAACATACAAACTAGGACTATTCAAGGAAGTTTTTACAATTCAACTTATGAATGGTAATTTAGAGATATTTTTACAATAAAGAAATCGGTGCAAGCATGCTACTTCCTTTTGCTGAAGTCACCACGCTACTATCATCTCAATAAGTTGAACTAGAACCTACCATGGATTCCTTGAAATTCATAATTTAATCCTATTGCTCTGATACCATTGAAAGAACTGAATAGGAAAACCAAAACTGAAGTTCTGTTCTTTTATTCTTTGAAAGATACATCTTAAATAGGAAAGATACGGTATATAATCAATATCCTAACTACTTATCTCTACTAATCTGCGGCACCCTAAATGCTTAAGTGTTAATTTATCTTATCTTAAGTCTAGGATAAGATTTTCTTATTTTATTGAATCATTATTTAGTAGACATTATCTCTCCTAATTTATCAACAAAACCAAATGAGCAATATAAATGGCTATACAATGTTACGATAATCAAAAGCAAAAGATAACTTTTGATTAATATGAAGTGAATCTTACCAGAAAAGTGGCACAGACCACTATTCCCAACTTCAGTATCTGATAACACCAAGTTTTTTAAAAGTTCAAGACTTATAGAAACAAACAATAAGCCCAAAATTAAAGCTACTTACAAGGAACATGAAACCCAAAAGTAGGAAAAAGAAGACAACAAATAAATGTAAAAGCTTTATAGCATTTTACTCCATGTCATAAAACTAATGAAGTGAAAGAGGGATATAAATATCAAATTCCAGGAATTGCATGTTTGAATAGCTAAATGTTTGACAGATAGAATCTATAATATATAAATCATTGGCATATAAAAGGGTTATTTATCTTCAACAACAACGATCAAAAAAAGAAAGAATTAATGGCATCAAGTAAACAATCATATAATCATAAGTTTTATTGTTATCATAAGTAAAAAGTACAGGATGGGAATGATTCATTTTGACCTGTTAAATTGACCAGCATCTCATCACCAATCCTATATGAATCTAAGTCCAAGCTTTTCAAAATTGTCAAGCCCACTTACAAAAAAATATTAGGGATCTACGAATCAATTATTTAGTATCATCAACTATTTTACAATATGCAACTTCAAAATATCTAAGTCAAATATTGTCCTCACAATTGTTCACCTTTTATGTTATAGATGATTAAGTGCTTGATAGGAACTGCAGGAAGGCCAATATGTTGGAGATTCCTGCTTTTCCAACATGTTGGAGATTCCTACTTTTTCAACATGTTGGAGATTCCTGCTTTAAGTATCACAGTGGGAGGGGGGTTAAAGCTAAAATATCACCAAATGTGTAAGAAATTCACGTGGAAGATGCAAGGATTAAGCTTCAACATCGAGGTACTTCTTATGAAATTAGGAGGTTATGATTTGTTTTTAGGTGTTTAGTGGTTGGTGACACTTTAACAACGTGCTCTGTAATCATGGAGTTTTAATGGGGATGATGAACTGCTAGACTTATAGGCAACCCCTAGGAAACAGTTCGGGAAATCTCTGATAAAGGACCCAATAAATTGGTAACAAATTTGAATAGAAACTCTCTATTTATGTTAAGGCTAATGCGTCAGTTGAAGTATCATATGCAAAACTTGTCCCTGGCGAAAATTCCAAACATAAGAGAAGAATTAGATGACTTATTGGTGGAGTATAGAGAGGTGTTTTAGGAGCCCAAGCAATTATCTCCTAAAAGAACGCAAGATTGTAGCATCCCTCTCAAACAAGGAGTAAAACCCGTAAATATATGTCCATACTGGTACTTGGGCGAGTAGAAAGTTATGATTAAGCATGTGGTGCAAGAGCTATTAGAGAAAGGATTCATAAGAACTAGCATATATCCTTACGCATCTCCAGTGTTCCTAATCAATAAGAAGGATAGTACCTAGTTGATAGCTTGCATTTTTGTCACGTTAATCCTTTTTGTTTCATGTTCTTTTGGTAGATTTTTGTGATGTTTTGTTTATGTTTTCATGATAATTTGTGTCTTTACATGTTTTAGGTGACAAAATATAAGGTGACGCGATTTGGACTGAAGTTGACAAAATAAGGGCAACAAATGAATTAAAGAGTAGAAGGCAATACGTAGCAAGAGGATTCGCAAAGGAAACAGCAGAGGTTTTAATAATGGTTCCATAAATCAACAACATGTGGAGGCAAGAATTAAAATGGACAAGCATAAACGAAGGGCCTACGGTGGTATTAATGGGCTGCACAAAATAGTGGCATTAAAAGGTTGAGGGGCCCACTTAATTAATGGAAAAGAGACAAAAACCTAGAGGGAAAGGGAGGATTACGGCAACTTTGAGGAGGGGCCCATATCATTGAAGAAAAAGAAAAGACCTAGGGACTTGAGGCGTGGGATTGCAACCTGGAAAAAGGGAGACAGTGACGGCAGCCTTGGAGAAAAGAGAGCTTGAAGAAACTATTGAGAGGAACGAGAAAATAGGTGTCAGCGTGAAGAAAGCTTTGAAACTTTGGAGAATAGTCAAAGATTGCGGCACTGTGAACAAAGGAAAGATTGATCCAGTTGCGGCAACTTAGAGGAGAATAGTGGATTGATTTCCCATTACAACAGTAGGCGACAGCTTTCAGCTTAGGAAGAGGATAGCGTGCAGCAGGAATTAATTTTTGGGGATAACATTCGGAGAACAGAACATAGTGGTCAGCTGATTCGGTGACTTGGGATTTCACTGAAGGTTTACTTTTTTTATTTTAATTTGTTAATTTCAGTTTTAATTGTTAGAGACTAGAATTATGTGTGGCTAATTTTTAATCTAGACAAGGTACTTGATGTTTGATACATGTAGTTCGTGAGACTTTCGTG